>PISW01012331.1:0-33387 GCA_004023785.1 Mungos mungo | reverse complement strand
CCCAAATAGATAAAATCACAAATGAAAGAGATCACAACCAATGCCACAGACATACAATTATTACAGAATACTATGAAAAATTATATGGCAATAAACTGGGCAACTCGGGCCAGATGGCTTCCCAGGGGGAATTCTACTAGACTTTAAAGCAGAGTTAAAACCTATTTTTATCAAGCCATTCCAAAAAATTGAAATGGAAGGAAACCTTCCAGACTCATCTTATTAAGCCAGCATTACCTTGATTCCCAAACTGGACAGAGACCCTCTTAAAAAGGAGAATTATAGGCCAATATCAATGATGAACATGGATGCAAAAATTCTCAACAAGATACTAGCAAATCAAATTAAACACTATATTAAAAGAATTATTCATCATGATCAAGTGGGATTCATTCCTGGGTTACAGGGCTGGTGCAGTATTTGCAAATCAATCACAACACATTAATAAAGGAAAGGATAAGAACCATATGATCCTGTCAATAGATGCAGAAAAAAAGCATTTGACAAAGTATAGCATCCTTTATTAATAAAAACCCTCAAGAAAGTTGGGATAGAAGGAACATAAATGAACAGCATTAAAGCCATATAGGAAAAGTCACAGTTAATATCATCCTTGGTGGGGGAAAACTGAGAGCTTTCCCCCTGAGATCAGGAACACGACAAGCATGTCCAGTCTCACCAGTGTTGTTTAACATAGTGCTGGAAGTCCTAGCATCAGCAATCAGACAACAAAAGGAAATAAAAGGCATCAGAATTGGCAAAGATGTAGTCAAACTTTAACTTTTCACAGATGATGCGATACTCTACATGGAAAACCTGACAGACTCCACCAGAAGCCTTCTAGAATTAATACATGAATTCAGCAAAGTCGCAGGGCACAAAATCAACATACAGAAATCAGTTGCATTTTTATACACCAATAATGAAGCAACAGAAGGAGAAATCAAGAAACAGATTCCATTCACAATTGCACAAAAAACCATAAAATACCTAGGAATAAACCTAACCAAAGATGTAAAAGACCTGTATGATGAAAACTTATGAAAGAAATTGAAGAAGACACAAAGAAATGGAAAAACATCCCATGCTCATGGATTGGAAGAATAAACATTGTTAAAATGTCATTAATACCCAAAGCAATCTACACATTCAATGCAATTCCCATCAAAATTGCACCTGCATTCTTCTCAAAGCTAGAACAAAATGTCCTAAAATTTATATGGAACCACAAAAGACCCCGAATAGCCAAAGTAATATTGAAGAAGAAAACCAAAATGGGAGGCATCACAATCCCAGACTTTAACCTCTACTACAAAGCTGTCATCATCAAGACAGTATGGTATTGGCACAAAAACAGACACATAGACCAATGGAATAGAATAGAGAACCCAGAATTGAACCCACAAATGTATGGCTAACTAATCTTTGATAAAGCAGCAAAGAGTATCCAGTGAAAAAAAAGACAGCCTCCTTAACAAATGGTGCTAGGAGAACTGGACAGTAACATGCAGCAGAATGAAACTGGACCATACACCATACACAAAAATAAACTCAAGATGGATGAAGGACCTGAATGTGAGACAGGAAACCCTCAAAACTCCAGAGGAGAAAACAGGTAACAACCTCACTGACCTCAGCAGCAACTTTTTACTCAACACAAAGCAAGGGAAATAAAAGTACAAATGGGTAATGGGACCTCACCAAGATTAAAAGCTCTGCACTACAAAAGAAACAATCAACAAAACTAAAAGGCAACCAGTAGAATGGGAGAAGATATTTGTAAATGATATATCAGATAAAGGATTAATATCCAGAATCTATAAAGAATTTACCAAACTCAACACCTGAAAAACAAATAATCCAGTGAACAAAGGTGCAAAAAACCATGAATAGACACTCTTCCAAAGAAGACATTCAGATGGCTAACAGACACATGAAAAGATGCTCAACGTCACTCAACATCAGTGAAATAAAAATCAAAACCACATTGAGATGCCATTTCACACTGGTCAGAGTGGCTAAAATTAACAACTAAGGAAAAAACAGATGTTGGCAAGAATGTGGAGAAATGTTTGAGGGAATGCAAACTGGTCTAGCCACTCTGGAAAACAGTGTGGAGTTTCATCAAAAAATTAAAAAGAGAATTACCACATGACCCAGTAATAGCACTACTAGAAATTTATCCAAAGGATATAGGTGTACTGATTCAGAGCAGCATATGTACCCACAATGTTTATAGCAGCACTATCAACAATAGCCAAATTTTAGAAAGAACCCAAATGCCCATCAACTGATGGACAATATGTGGTTTATATATATATACAATGAAATACTACTTGGAAACGATAAAGAATGAAATCTTGACATTTGCAAAAACATGAATGGAACTGGAGGCTCTTATGCTAAGTGAAATAAGTCAGTCGGAGAAAGACAGCATATGTTTTCACTCATATGTGGAATTTTATAAACTTAGAAGACCATGGGGACCACAAGGGAAAAAAATAGTTTCCAGAAGAGAGGGAGCAAAACCATAAAAGACTCTTAACTATAGACAACAAACTGAGGATTAATGTGGGGGCGATATGGGAGAGGGGAAAAATGGGTGATGGGCACTGAGGAGGGCACTTGTTGGGATGAACACAGGGCGCTGTGTGTAAATGATGAATCATGGGAATCTATTCCCAAAGCTAAGAGCACACTGCATACACTGTATGTCAGCTAACTTGACAATAAATTATATTAAAATAAATAAATAAAAGATACTTCGTTACTTGAATAAAAAAAAATATTCCACGCTCATGGACTGAAAGAGCAAAGACTGTTAAAATGTCTATACCACTGAAAGCAATCTATATATTAATTCATTCTCTATCAAAACAGCAGCAGCACTTTTCACAGAACTAGAATAAACAATCATAATAATTATATGGAACCACAAAGAGCCAAAGCAAACTTGAAAAAGAAAAGCAAAGCTGAGGCATCACAATTCCAGGTTTCAAGTTATACTAAAAAGCTGTAGTGATCAAGACCATATGGTATCGGCACAAAAAGAGACACACAGATCAATGGAATAGAAAAGAAAACTCAGAAATGGACCCACAACTGTATGGTCAACTAATCTTTAACAAAGCAGGAAGGAACATCCATTGGAAAAAAGACAATCTCTGCAACAGATGGTGTTTAAAATACTGAACAGCAACATGCAAATGAAAGAAACTGGACCACTTTTTTACATCATACACAAAAACAAATTCAAAATGCGTAAAAGATCTAAATGTGAAACTAGAAACCATATCATTCCTTGACGAGAACAGACGGTAACCCCTTTGATATCAGCTGTAGCAACTTTTTTCTAGGTATGTCTCCGAAGGCAAGGGCAAAATAAACAAAAGCAAAAATAAACGATTGGTACTTCATTAAATTACAAAGCTTCTGCACAGCTAAGAAAACAATCAACAAAACTAGAAGTCAACCTATGAAATGGGAGAAGATATTTGGAAGTAACATATCTGACAAAAAGTTAGTATTCAAAATATATAAAAAACTGATACAACTTAACAATTAAAAAACAAATAATCCAATTCAAAAAATGGGCAGAAGACACAAACAGATTTCTTCAAAGAAGATATCCAGAAGGCCAACAAATACATGAAAAGATGCTCATCATCACTTACCAATGGGAAAATGCAAATCAAAACTAAAACGAGATATCACCTCACACATGTTAAAATGGCTAAAATTAACAACACCATGTGTTGGTGAGGATGTGCAAAAAAGGGGAACCCTCTTACATTGTTGATGAGAATGCAAATTGGTACAGCCACTCTGAAAAATTGTATGGAGCTTCCTCAAAAAGTAAAAAATAGAACTATGCTATCTTCCTCAAAAATTAAAAAATAGAACTATCCAGAAACTGCACTACTAGGTATTTACCTAAAGGATACAAAAATACTGATTCAAGGGGATACATGCACCCTGATTTTATAGCAGCATTATTAACAATAGTCAAGTTATGGAAGAGCCCAGGTGTCCATCTACAGATAAATGGATAAAGAAGATGTGGTATATATATATATATATATATATATATATATATATATATATATATATGTGTGTGTGTGTGTGTGTGTGTGTGTGTATAATGTAATATTACTCAGCCATCAAAAAGAATGCAATATTGCTATTTGCAACGATTTGGATGGAACTAGAGAATATTATGCTAAGTAAGAAAGTCAGAGAAAGACAAATACCATATGATTTCACTCACACATGGAATTTAAGAAATGAAAAAGAGAAACATAAGGAGAAGAAAAAGGGAGGCAAACCATAAATGACTCTCTACTATAGAGAACAAACTGAGGGTTGCTGGAGGCAGAATTGATGGGGGATGGACCAGTGGATGATGGGTATTAAGAAAAGCATTTATTGTGTTGTGCACTGGGTGTTTTAAGTGAGTGACGAATCACCAAATTCTACTCCTGAAACTAGTATTACACTATTTTAACTAACTAATTTAAATAAAAACTTGAACCTAAAAACAAAGTAAAATAAATAAAATAAAAAAATAAAATCTGGCAAAATGGGAACAAATCTTTAGCAGGCAAACATGCATTCCTTATATTATATCATTAAAAGATGGGTTGGAAAGATTTGTCTTTTTATAGGATAATCTACCCATTATTATCAATTGTATAAACTAGAATAAAATTATTTTCAAATAAGCACTTGGAGAAATTTTTCCCCATCGTGTTGATCAACCAGTTCTTCAGAAATTCAAATATATTTAGCATATCCAGACGTAAACAATTAAGACAAAATCAATTTGAGATACCAAGATACCAAATAAAAGTTAAAACCATAAAAGAATTTCAAGGCCTTTCATCTCAGTACTATTATTAATAATTGATTATTATCTCATTGTCAAACATGTCAAAGGAATAAATGGACAGTTGACCTTCACTGTCCTTGGGTTTAACATAGTCTATTGACATCTCTTAAGGTAGTCATCAATTTTTCTCAGTGTCTGCCTAGTTGTTTCATTGTTATTTTTACTAATAGTGGCAAGATACCTTTTTACTTTTGATTTAAAGATTTTGGCTAGATGTTGAAGCATTGAAAGTACTCAGACATTGCTACCCTTAGTCTTTATTAAATATATTTGCCTAATAAAGGATTTACAGTGTTTAAAAATATTCTAGAATTTCTAGAATTAATAGCACCAATTTCTAATATATTCTTCCAGAAACACATCACACGTTGCTAATCTTGGTCTGGTAAAGTAGAATCTGCTTGCTTATGTGGAGACAAATGAAGCCTAAATTTGGCTTTCGGAGAGTCTTCTGGAAACTTGGATGCAGATAGCAGTCTTTTTGTGGAACATAACTTCCAACACTCCAGCCTTTGGGTGCATTTAAGGATTATGAAGGCACTGCGCACAGGGACCTGAACCTGAAGCTTGTTTTCTGGACACAGTAAGAGGCTGCTGAGGAGGCAGCTAAGGTGTGGCAACAGGTGTTATTTCATGGACTGGTTTTCCTCATGTGGTCCTTGGGCACTTTGGGCAAGTTCATTGAAAGAGTTTTGTAGCATTGTTGCTGCCAGCCCAGAGCTGTTCTATGATGAACTCCCTCTGGAGTTCCCTTTGGGAGAATTTCACGGAGCTGTACATGTTTGGAGGGAAGTGGAAGCTGTTCTGGGAGAGGAGAGAGTCAAAACTGTTGTTGCTGAAAGCAGCTGCACCTCCAAGTTACCATTATGGAGTCAGGACCTGTGGGAGCTGCTTAGGGTTTGGTACAAGGTCTTCACAGGAAGCTCTGCTCAGGGATAAGGCTTGTTATTCTCTCATTACAGACTGAATAAGGAGAGATTAAGTTCTCACCAACATCTGGTCTGTTTGGCTATGCATCCTTGGAGTGTTTTGTTAACACTGCAATAATAACTGCAATAGTAGTGGACACGCTGTTTGGACGGTTTGGGAAAATATCCTCCTTCTTTGACTTTTCCTCCAATACAACCAGGAAGCTACCAATCAAGGTGCTTCTCCTTTGGACTCTGCAACTAGTATTAGGGTGGGATGTGGCATAAATTGGGCCAATCATAATCCTATGTTACTTTTGCTGAAGTAACTGGACTAGGAGATGGTATGACCTGATGAAGGACCGTCTGTGTGCATTCCGACACATTTAGTTAGAGCTGGAGGAGAAAACCCTTTTTCCCATTAAGTTAGCAAGTAGCCTGTGGCCACATTGCTATGGTTTGGAGAAAGCCTTCCTGCAGCAGGAGAGAATAAAGTCACACAAAGGAGAGCACAGAGAGGAGAAGAGAAGAGGAGAGAGAACTGATTGTGCCTGGGCCTCTGGCTCTGCTCTTGAGATGATCTGAGTTTCCCCTGGTCCTGCAGCTCTTCCTTTATTTCTGAGAGTCATCTTGACATCCTTCCAGTAAGTTATCTTGTGTAACTTAGTCTGAGCAGTCTGTAAGAGCTTCTGCAAAAAATTTGAATTTCACTCTTAGCATCAGAGATGTTCAAAAGTGTATGAATTTGAAAAGGGCTGCTATTTTTAGGCCAAAAGGAAAAGGACAAGGGTTCATTGAGGTAAAGAATTTAAAATAACAAAGATTTAATTCTTATTAAGGAAAGGAGCCAAAGACAGGTACACATTACGGAGAGAAGACAAATTAATAAGTTTATTTCACTGATGGAAAAGTAGATTTCTCCTGAAATTATAAGATATTTTAATGTGATTAACATAGATAATTATGTAGAGAATATTAACTGGATAGAAAAATCAAAACCTACAGTAAAAACATTAGATACTATTTAATTTCCAATACATAATCAGTAAGAAAAATTTAACAAGGAAATAAGATGTTCTTAAAGAATTGATTTAAAAGGAATTAAATTGAGCAAAAAAAAATTAAGCAAAAATGCTGTACACAAAGTATTATTAAAACATTTTTATGTTGTTTTTGTGAAGAAAATGACCCAGTTATATTGCATAGACTCTAGGCATATTTACTATGTGTGGTACTTTAAAATTTGTCTCACTATGGAAATCCTTAGCTAATAAGATGGTGAAGAAGGATATTGAGATGTTTGGTAAAGAGAAAATAATGTTTGGATTATGTTTCCGATAAACAATCATTTAGAAGGATGCCTCAAAAAATTGAGTTTTTAAATATTTCAAAATTCAAGAATTTTAGCAAATCACCTACTTTTGTCTTGATGTTTTATTGATGATCATCCTATATAAGATGTATGTTCAATATGATGGTCCAGCCTCTTTTTGTCAGCCGTGAATAACAACCCAGTTTTAACTCTTATTCCTTTCCCAGGTATCTCTTAGATCATTCTCTCCTTAGTTTTATCCAAATGCATATTTAAAGAGTAAAAAATAATGTAACAAAACCTTCACAAAATAATACTAAGTAGCTTAATTGTAAAATTGTAGAAGTTTATACCTGGAGGAGATGTTAGAGCTCATTTGGTTCAATGACCCTGTTTTATTTGTAAGAGAATGAGATTCATGGAGATGAATTTGCAGCCCAAGGCTGTGTTTGCTAGGGAAAAAATGCTCCCCAACTAAACATAAATGATTCTTAGGTTATTCATTGTTTCAGTGTTTCTATTCCTGAGGTTTTCTTTCTTTTTACACCCAAACCTCTTTGAATGGCCCTATATTTAATTTGTTGAGTGATAAGGTTCAATGCACTGATTTTCAAAGTATATCCTGGACCAGCAGTATCAATAGCCCCTGGAAACTTAATAGAAATACAAATTCTTGAGCCCACCCCAAATCTGTTGAATCAAACTCTTTGTGTAGGGTCTGTCAATCCGTGTGTTAATAAGCCTTCAAGTTACATTGATTTATTGATTTACTAGGCTTATGGAATGACATTTGGTCTGAGTGTTAGTAAACTGAGGTCTTAAATTGAGCCTCTGTAACTAACTGGTGACTACTGGCAGCTCACCAAACTGAAAGCAACTCTATTATACTTTTCCCTTTTTTAAAACCCTCTAAGACTTCACCCACAGGGTAAGAACATAGTTTAACCCTTTAAAACATATGTAAATTGATCCTCTGCGTCTGCAACTTCTCCTTTCAACTGTTCCTGTAACTTCTGTCTCCAACAGCACCAATGTTTCTGTTTCATTGCCCCTTCTTGTTCCTTTGCCAGGATGTGAAGGAAGAGGAAAGTGTTTCCCCTTCTGGTGGGAATGCAAACTGGTGGAGCCACTCTGAAGAACAGTATGGAGATTTCTCAAAAAATTTAAAAACAAAACTACCCTATGACTCAGCAATTGCACTACGAGGTATTTATCCACAGGATACAAAAATGTTGATTTGAAGGGGCACATGCACCCACTGTTTATAGCACCACTATCAACAATAGCCAAATTATGGAAGGATCTTAAATGTCTATTGACTGATGAATGGATCGCACACACATACAACTGGAATACTACTCAGTGATGAAAAAGAATGAAATCTTGCCATTTGCAACCACATGGATGGAATGAGATAGAATGTGTTATGCTAAGTGAAATTTGTCAGTCAGAGAAAGATGAATATCATATGACTTCATTAATATATGGAATTTAAGATACAAAATAGATGAACATAAGGAAAGGGAAGCAAAAATAATATAAAAATATGGAGGGGGACAAAACATTGGAGACTCTTGAATACAGAGAACAAACTGAGGGTTGCTGGAGGGGAGGTGGGGGATGGGTTAAATAAGTGATGGGCATTAAGGAGGGCACTTTTCCAGATGAGCGCTGGGCATCATATGGAAGATGAATTACTGGGTTCTACTCCTGAAGCCAAGGCTACACTGTATGTTGCCTAACTTATATTTAAATAAAAAAATAAAAATAAAATTGCAAGATTAGAGACAATGTGAAGTTGGATTTGATTTTGATTGATGATATTTTTCATACCTAAAGTTCAACTAAACTTACCAAATGGGATTGAGAGGTCATTAGGGAACATGGAAGGAAGATTTTATGAATTATGTTAGAAAGGAGTAGTGATGGAAAATAAAACTCTGTCTTATTCAGGTTATTCAATAAGCTGGTTATACATGCAATATGGGGATCCTCTGTGTCACAAATATCTTTATGTGTCACTAATATCATTAACTATGCCCCAAAACAAGTAACGGGTTCCTTTTGTGGCATTAGTATTTTAAAAAGATGGCTTAGTTTTGGACTCAGAATATAGTTCCTAATATTCAGATTTATAAAATATGTAGTATAAGAAGTAATATTTGTATTTCCATTTTGCCTTTATTCTCTAAGACTAGAGAAAAGCATGAATTCTAAAATTTTGACATTTTTTACTTTCTGTGTCTTTTTTTTTTAGCAGATCAAATTATGGCCATTACTTCTCTCTCTCAGACTCTGTGTGTGTGTGTGTGTGTGTGTGTGTGTGTGTGTTGTATGTGTGTGTGTGGTGTGTGTGTGTGTGTGTGTACAAAAGAGACAGATAAATAGAATGTTTAAATATGCTATTTCAAAATCAAATTTGACCAATAGAAGTATTTAATGGATTATATAGATGGATCAGCAGAGGAATTTAATTATCTGTTTAATCTTGGCTCAGATATTGCACAATTTCAATCAATAATGATTGAATTTACAAGTCATAAACATCTGATAATGCAAATGCCAACATTAACTGACTTGAGTGCTTCAGGGTTTTTGCCACCAAACACCATACCACCTGCCAATACTACTGTCATATTTAGTTGGCATTTGACTTAACTAGTTCTTATGCTTCTTAATGTGAGAATATGAGCTATGAGTTTTTTTCTATGAGATTTTCTCCTTTAAAGAATATAAGGTAAATAAGAAGCTTAGAGCGTTTTAAGTACCAGGATTATTGCTGGAACAGTCCAGAGGAAAATAATCAGTATTTAGATAAAGGAAATAAGCAATATATTTATGGCAATTACATGAGGGGGGATAATGAGGCAAATGAATAAGTTACAGAGTGACTACCAACTAAGATGCGATCAGGTAAGCAGTCTGGCAGGGCAATCCCAATGAGTTATAACGGAAGTTATCCTTTGTTGTTTGATGAAGTTAAACTTGGTAGTATCCAGGGAACCCTTAAATTAGCTTCATTAAAAAAATTATAAATATTCAGCTTACATTTAACACTAATATATGTAGTGCCAGTGATCTTAATAACTGAACACAAGGTAAATGCAGAGTGTCCCACACTTGGCCATCAATCTTAGAAAAAGAACTCACACTGCAGCATTTATGTTTTTGAAACTCTGCAATGAACTCATTCACTCACTTGGTGACTGTAAGCTTTATTTCCTTTCCCTGACGACTTAGGGATATAGGGACTTCGTTCTACTGCTTCCTTCCCACCCTAGTTGTGGTTGGCCTAAACGTGGCCCACAGGAAATAACCATATCAAATCCTTGGAACCTGAAAATGGTATCCTACTTGAGAAGAGAGTCTTTGCAGATTATATTTCAGTTAAGAATCTTGAGGGAGAAGATAATCCTACCTTATCTAGGTAGAGAGAGACAGGCATATAGAGAAGACACACACATAGAGAAAGTGAGACGAAGACCAAGACCGCCGTAGGTTAGCCACAAGCCAAGGAAGCCAAGTGGCACCAAAAGTTGGAAAAGGCAAGGAAGGATTCTCCCCTAGCAACTTTAAAGAGAGCATGTCCCTGTCAACAAAGACATTGATTTCAGACTTAGGCCTCCAGAGTTGTGAAATAAATTTCTGTTTTAAGCCACTAGCTTTGTGGTAACTTTTCATGGCAGCCCTAACAAACGAGTATGTTAACCAATACATACACATACATACAGACACACTTGTACATACTATTTGGACCAGTATTATTGATATTAGTTCAATTTATCCTTAATTTTAAAGTTACTTAGGCCTACTGTGTGTTTTCCAAAAATTACTATTAAAAGCTCAAGATTGGCTTCAGAGGAGTAAAATGGACAATGATTCACAGGACCTGGTTACATTTAAGATAATATTCTAATTATCTCTTACTGCTTAACCAATCACCTCAAAACTTAGTGGCTGAAAACAAAAGTATGATTTTCTCTCACAGTTGTGTGGACTGAGTTCAACTGGATAGTTTTTACTTTGGGGCGCTCATGTTAACTGAAATCACATAGCGCCTGGGGCATACATAATTTCAAAGTTTTACTGGGCTGGATCATTCAAATGACCCACTCTCATGATGACAGTTGATTCTAGTTGTCCCCCGGGAGGTCACTGAGGTTTTTTGCCTTGGAGCACGTTACATGTGTCCTCTCTCGGTAGTTTTGGCTTCTCCTAAGATGGCAGCTACCTTCCCAGAACAAGCTTCCAAAGACAAAGTTACCCAAAAAACAAGATGGGAAAGTGCCAGGCCCATTCTGCTTCATGTTATTGCGTACCCATACTCAAGGACATGGAGAAATCAATTCCATTTCTTGATGAGGAAATATCAAGGTCACATTGCAGACAAGCATGTGAAATCCAAAATATTTTTGTGGCCATCTTTACAAAATAGAATCTTCTATGCATAGTGATCAGGCTCAAGAATAACACCAAATTTAGAAAAAAATATTTGTGTTGGAGTAAAAAGGACTAAAATTCAAAGGCATTTTGCAAAGGTAAGTTTCCATAGGAAACTCCTTGTTTAATACAGCACTTGTCTAGCAGCCTCAGTTATAGCCCCTGTTTCTCCAACTTCCCCATAAAAGAAAAAGGATAAATGTGCATCACCTCCAAAATCTGGGAGCAAAGAGCAATATCATGGCTTATCATGAAAGGAACATAGCTCTGATTCATGAAATATAGTACATCTAAAAATCTGCATAAAGACCTTTCCTATCATTATTACAGTCTATTCCTAGACCCAGACTCAGGATCTAAATCACTTAGAAAATTAGGCATCTGTTGCTCTTTCTCAAATGTGCTCAAACGCCTGTTTTTCTGTCCCACTCTCAACCTTCAAATATTCTTTCTTCCTACCAAGTTCCTACTTTTATTAAAGTTATTTCTAGGAGTGCCTTGGTGGCTCAGCTGGTTAAGTGTCTAACTTCAGCTTAGGTCATGATCTCGCAGTTCATTGATTCGAGCCCTGCATCAGGCTAGCCACTGTCAGCATGAATCCTGCTTCAGATCTTCTGTCTACTTCTCTCTCTGCCCCTCCCCTACTTGCTCTCTCTTTCTCAAAGATAAATAAACCTTAAATTTTTTAAAAAAAGGTCTTTTTCTTTTTCTTTGCATTTCTTAATGTTTATTATTGATACAAAGAGAAACAGAACATGAGTCGGAGAAGGGCAGAGAGAGAGGGAGACACAGAATCTGAAACAGGCTCCAGGCTCTGAGCTGTCTGCACAGAGCCTGATGAGGGGCTTGAACCCACAAACCATGAAATCATGTCCTGATCCAAAGTCAGATGCATAACCAACTGAGCCACCCAGGCACCTCTAAAAAAGGTCTTTCTACCAGAAAGTCACTGGGCAAGAATTGAGGAGGGGAAGAGGTTCAGGACTGTGGCGCTTCAGAGCCTTTAGGAAGTACAATACTGAAGATTACAGTACTTTTGGTGACAATTGAGACAGGAGGGGCTTGATTTAGAGTTAAAGATTCATAGTAACAGTTTCAGACAGTAAAGGTAGGTAATGAGGCTGCTTCCAGAAAGCAGAGGTAAACTAAAAAAAAGCCTGCAAGAAGCTGATGATTCAGCCCTCCAGCTATAAATCTGAGAGGAGAAATCAAAAATCACCTGAGTATATGGAGAGCAGACCACATCAAAGTTCTATGGACAAGCATTACTGCTACACAGAACTTGTACTGTTTTAAGGATAATCACTAAAAATCTATGACAAAGTATGAGAGACATTTCAAGAAATTGTACAATATTCCCAACAGAATGCAAAAATATCCAGGTACCATAACATGGGAATAGAAAAAGCAAAGAGACAGATAGATAAAAATGTGGCAAGAAAATATTTTGTTTTTTTCCCCACTGAAATTTCTGGTTAAATGAAGACATTAAGTAGAATTTCCTTACATTTAAAACATTGATTGATCCTTAAGAAATAACAAAAACAAATGCTCAGTTGCAAGATGAGAAATAAAGGCTGGGACTAATTCTAATTCTAAATATTTTAATGTTTTATTACTAAATCAATTATGTCAGCAATGGTATAGCTATAAGGATATGAAAACACACCCTGCCAAATGTTTTTATTGATTAGTCTCAGATGAAAGAATATTTTTAAACATTTTAGCATAACATTTTGCAAAAAGTAGCAAGAAAGAGTAAAGAAGGATGAAAGTAGTTGGAAACATTTAGTCCAGAGAATGGCATGTTACGTATCAGTAACATATTAGCAGTGTGGAGCTTGCTTCAGATTTTCTGTCTCACAGAGGCTTTGGGGAGCTGGAGCATGCCAGAACTTTAGAGCTTAGGCAACAGGAAGAACAAAAAAGTCAGCAGAACAAAAGGAAATGTCTTGTTAGTGGGGGAAGAGAGCTTAGAATTTCAATAATAAATATACATCTAAAAGGGGATTGAGTTCAGTCATGACTGAAGCCAGGAGGACAATTCATGGTCTATAATGCACTGGAAAATTGGTGAAGGCAATCTTATGACATACAAGAAACATGTATGTTCAAAGAGTACTCTTTAAATTCTTTTTAGGGAGGGAGGGAGGGAGGGAGGGAGGGAGGGAGAGAGAGAGAGAGAGAGAGAGAGAGAGAGAGAGAGAAAGAGTAAGTGGAGGAAGGACAGAGGGAGAGGGAAAGGGAATCCCAAGCAGGATCCGCACTGTCAGTACAGAGACTGACATGGAGTATGAACCCACAAACCACAAGATCACGACCCAAGCTGAGATCAAGAGTGGACACTTAGCTGACTAAATCACCCAGGTGCCCCCATAGGGTACTCTTTTAAAGTAACATTTGTGTCTCATGGTTCTTGGGATTGATTCCTGTGCCTGGCTCTGCACTGACAGTGCCTGGAGCCTGCTTGGGATTCTCACTCTGTCTCTCCCTACCCCTCCCTTGCTTGCACGCTCTCTCTAAATAAATAAAGTTAAAAAAATAAAAATAAAATGGCATCTGTATTGCTGAGACATACAGAAATGGATACTTATTGTCTGAAACACATGTGTTCAGTATCCACATTCCTTGGGAACATTTTTTTTCCTATTATATTTTTATTATTTTGCTTAATGACACAGATTTATTTTATTTTTTTTATTTTTTAAAAATTTTTTATGGTTTTTATTTATTTTTGAGAGACAGAGACAGTGTGAGCAGGGGAGGGTCAGAGAGAGAGGGAGATACAGAATCTGAAGCAGGCTCCAGGCTCTGCGCTAGCTGTCAGCACAGAGCCTGATGTGGGGCTCGAACCCACGACCGTGAGATCATGACCTGAGCTGAAGCCGGACACTTAACCGACTGAGCCACCCAGGGGTCCCTCACAGAGATTTATTTTAATTGATAGACATTTTCCTAATGAGAAATATTCGAGTAATTTTTTAAAAAGTTTATTTATTTTCAAAGTGAGAGCATGAGCAGGGGAGGGGTAGAAAGAGAGGAAGTGAAAATCCTAAGCAGTCTCTGAGCTGTCAATACAGAGCCTGATGTGGGACTCAATCTCACAAACTGTGATATCATGACCTGTGCTAAAAATCAAGAGTCAGAGGCTTCACCAACTAAGCCACCCAGACACTCTGTTAATAAAAAATTTAAAGCATCAGCTTCAGAGAACTTAGCAAGAAGTCTAAAAATTTTTACAATCTATGAAAGTTTTATGGTTTTTGGTTTCTAGTACTATAGATAATCCTGCATTTAATTGTATCTTATCTACTTGATCATCTGAAATCTTGTGGGCTGAATAAATCTATAGAAAAATACTAACTCAGAAATATATTCTACATTATTATTAATAAATATTATTAAAATTTTTTTATTCATTTTTGAGAGATGGACAGAGACAGAGCATGATTTGGGGGAAGGGGCATAGAGAGAAGGAGACACAGAATCTGAAGCAGGCTCCAGGCTCTGAGCTGTCAGCACAGAGCCCAACACAGGGCTCAAATCCATGAACCATGAGATCATGACCTGAGCTGAAGTTGGACACTTAACCGACTGTGCCACCCAGTCACCCCTTATTAATAAATATTAATAGAAAGCTTCCTCTGTCATTTGAGTCTAAGAGGGAATGCTACTCTACTTTTTCTATAGCAGCTAAAAGTATGTGGAAATGTCCTTTGATAATCACATTAATGATATACTTTATTGTAGCAATGAGCCTCAACTATTTTCCTCTTATATGTTTTAGAGCAATGTTGGAGTTAACACAGGATTTACTGTATATATTTCTGATATGAACTGCTGTTATAAAGATCACTTAGTGTTCTTGTTTGTCAGAGTTCCTTTTGATTATCTGATTGGGTTATGGAGCATCTTTCCTGAGCAAAAGCTAATAGACATGAATTCTGTGTATGAATTTATAAGTTCAGAGATCCCTTTGTCCAGTCATAGAATAGTTCCCAGTCTGTTAGGTATTCGGCAAACAAACATTTGGGAAATGGTTTATTTGAAGTGGTATTTATTAACAATTATGTTGAAATAAGCCTGATTTCAATTCCACTACATTAAAATTATTATTATTTTTCCTGCAGATGACTTTGACCCTTTTAGACAACTGAATAGACTTATCCGCATTTTGTCCTGGTCACTATGTGTGTCTGACTGAGGCCAAATGGCCACCCCTTTCTTTTCCCCAGTTGAATGGGGACACAGTGCACGCAGGAGGGAGTCAATTTCTGTTCATGCAGCACCACCACGTTTGTGTTTCCAAATGGTTCTTGAATTTACAACTAATCGAAATACTTAACTGAAATGGAAATAAATGCTATTTCTGATCAATGTGTTAAAAAATATCATGCTAACTGATTCAGTGTGCGCTTCTGAATTCTAACGCCGGTACCTATTCACAGTTCTCACTATCTTCCTTCCCTTTGGTTCAGGTATTCCTGTTTGAAATTTCTCTCATGCTGTGTGGTTGTGTATCTTATCCTGATTTTTTTTCTCTCGAAGTGATGGGTAAACCACACTGCTCTTCTGGTATCACAAATATCAACTCTCCCCTGATTTGTGGCAATTGCTATTTTAAAATCTTTCTAATCACAAGCTCTTCCTTTTTGCCACATCTTGCTCTTAGCTACCATAACAACAGAAGAGATGCTCAAATTTCATTATCCAGTCTTCCAATAAGCCAAAGACCTCCAGAAATACCACTTTAAAGGAGTTAAAGTAAGGACAGGAACAACAGGTGATTTTTTTTAGCTAGAATCTTTATAGAATATGTGATATATTATCTTATATATTATGGACATAATATAGGATGAATTATATTATTGACATATACCAAATCATAAAATATATAGGCTTAGAGTTGGAAAGAGCCTTCAATTTCTTCTGTTCCTCCTTCCTACTAATTCAGGTAGTCTCCTGTATTCTATCATCTGCAGCGGCCATTTATTTTTTTTAAACTTTTTAAATGTTTTTAATTTATTTTTGAGAGACAGAGTGAACAGGGGAGGGTCAGAGAGAGAGGGAGACACAGAATCTGAAGCAGGCTCCAGGCTCTGAGCTGTTAGCACAGAGCCCGACGCGGGGCTGGAACCCACGAACCATGAGATCATGACCTGAGCCGAAGCCGGTCGCTTAACTGACTGAGCCACCCAGGCGCCCCAACGACAGTGGCCATTTAACCTTGCCCTGAAAATTTCCTGCGGGAGTACATCCTCCCTTTTTGGTGCAGCCTATTCATTGTGGGTAGCTTTAACAATTATACCATTCTTGTGTTGATTAGAAATATATTTCCCAGAAACTTCCACACATTAACTCTTGTTATGTCAAGTGAGACTTCACAAAATAAACTAGGTTTATTTTTAATTTGTCAGATAATCAAATATTATTTAAGTCATTATCTCTATTTTTGCATGTATAGGATCGATTTCCCTTCCTTCTCATAATAACGTTTTCCAATAGGAAATCATCTTCATCTGATTCTCCACTGACAGGGTTTACCATAGAGTAAAATGTTTCTCTCCCCTAACCCTCTAGGATGTGCACATAATAGAGACTGTCTCATTCAGCTTATTACATTCTCCTTGCCACACTAATTGTTTTGGTCCCAGACTGAAGGTTTGATTGCTCCAGTAGAATTTATACTAGTACTTTTATGTAAATTCTCCATCTTTTGGAGTTGCTAAGATGCTTGAAAGTGAGCTTGGAACATGTGGGGAGAGCCTACCTGATGAAATAGACTGGCACAAAACAGCAGAGGCTTGAGAAAAACAGAGCTTTGACCATCTTGTTAGAATACATGGAGCCAACCTGTTAAGCTATATTACTTCTTGACCTTTCGGACAGTGAACCAAAAAATTATCCTTAAGCTAGTTTGAGTTTCTGTTAATTGTCCCTATAAAGTATTGAGTAATGCAATTTTACTTTTTTGAGTCATTTGTTCTTTGCTAAGATTTTATGGCATGATTATCACAACTTTTCATCTCTGAGTCATACTCTGCTATACATGCTCTCAATTGTCAATATCTCCATGAGAAGTGGGGTACCTACAGTGGACCACAGTGGACCAGGTGAGGATACAATATACCAGAGTGGAACACAGTTACACATTTTCCTTCTGGTTTATGCCCCTGTAGACAATATTCACTGACAGAGGACTCGATTGCTGTAAATTTTTATCCTCACTTTTCTTGTTGCATTCCCAGCATGTTGGCTTAAACATCTGACTGAATGTCTTAGGCCTCTTCACACAAACTTATATTGAGCTATTCCTCAGTTCTTGATCTTTATTGCTAGTCTTTTTACCTCAATGTCTCAGAGCTTCAGTATGCTTTACTGTAGAATTGTACAGCATTGTTTAGGATTCCTTTGAGGGCAGATATTAGAAACTCCAAATTAAAGTGGCCAATCAACAGGGGATGTATTATCCCTAATAAGAGGTCTGAAGCTTTCAAGAAGATGTCAGAATAGGAGGATCCTGAGATTATTTTGTGTCCTCCCCATCATGGAGGTAACCTCTGTGTCTATGCAACTCACTCTGTAAATGGCCCGAAGACTGGTGATCTCCCACAGCCAGTTGTAGAGAGAAGTCCACATTAAAAAGGGTAGGAGGGAACCAAACCCCTCAGTACAACTAACCAGAAATAAGAGGGGCATCAGTAGTGAAGGAAAGTGAGACGATCATATCCCACACTGGGCACCTCCATTACTGGGGCCTGGCCTCAGAAGACGAGTGCCTGTAACATCTGGCTTTGACGAACAGCAGGGCTTAAACCCAGAAAACCAAAGCATGAGAGAAAATTCAAATGCCACCCTGTAAGAGCCCTTATACTGAGTAACTTAGCCTGAGACACAGCAAAGAAGCAAACATTTGAAAAGCTTCTAGAGTGTTATGTGCAAGAGATTTACTGACTCAACTTAGGATCTGTGCTGGAGGAGCAGGGGTCTGCAGGAGATTTCTTCAGGAACAAAAGTGCTGGCAGACAGTATTTTTCTTCCTCTCCTCCAGTTTAGGTATCCAGATACTTCTAGGAACCAGTTCTGATACTCTTTGTCTACCTTGCTAGGACCATGTGCTCCTACCCCATGGTCCCCTGCTGACTACCTGACCCAACCTGCCCACCTCAGCAGTTTTCCTTCCAAAGTGACACCTGCCCCATTACATTTAGCAGGCAATCCAAGCTGGAACAACATCACTCCAACGGGACTCCTGCCCAAGGAGGTGGAGGGAGATAACTGCATATAGCAGGCTAAAAGCACCTTCTGTGGCCAGCCTCTTAGTTGGCTCTACAAGGAGCAAGCCCTTCCCTTCAATGCCCTTGCTGTGTAGCAGAGAGGCTAACTGCAGGTAGATAGGCTGACTGGCCCTGTCCTGAATGAACCCATAGCACCACAATCTGGCCTCTCAATAGCATATGGAGAAAAACTTGCCCGGTACACTCACAGCAGGCAAAGAAGATCATTGCAGCTGGCTGGGCTGATGACAATCATGGTACAGCTACAACAGGAGGGTACAGCTAGCTAATAGAAGGACACCCCTGGAGCACCTGGTCCTGGTGACTAAGAAGGATTGGGCTATGGAGCAGCATAGGACCTTTTATTATATAAAGCCATTACTTTTTAAAAAGTATTTTATTTATTTTAATTTTTTAGAGAGGGAGGGAATGCAGAGGGATGGGCAGAGGGAGGAGGGGAGAAAGAGAAAGGCAGGAGAGAGAGAGGGAATATTAAGTAGGCTCCACATTCAGCATGGAGCCTGATGTGGAGCTTGATCCCACAACCCTAGGATCATTACCTGACCCAAAATCAAGTCAGTGGCTCAACCGACTGAGGCACCCAGGTGTCCTATGGCTACCAGTTTCAAGACCAAGAGACATCACTCACTACTTACTACCTAACAAACACAGAGAGTAACTTAAATGAGTACACAGAGGAGTAGGCAACAAATGAAAAAAGACAAAACTAAAGTAAAAGAAGTAAATAAAATCAAAATAAAATAAGCCTGATAAAGAGTTCAAATAATGGTCATAAACATACTCAGTGGACTTGAGAAAAGAGTTAATGAAATCAGTGAAAATTTCCATAAAGATAGAAAATATAAAGAGCCAACAATCAGAGATGAAGAATTAAGTATTTGAATTAAAAAACACACTAGAGGAAATAAATAGATTAGAGAATGGAGAAGAATGGGTCAGTGATTTGGAAGACAGGGTAATGGAAGGCAACCAAATTTAATGGCAAAAAGAAAAAAGGATAATAAAACATGACAGTAGGTTAAGAGAAATATACAACATTATCAAGCAGAGTAACGTTCACAGTATAGAGATCCTAGAAGGAGAAAAGAGAGAGAAGGGGACCAACAACTTATTTAAAGAAATAGTAGCTGAAAACTTTATAAATCTCAGGAAGCAACAAATACATGTCTAGGAAGCACAAAGAATCTCTAACAAAATCAATACAAGGAAGTACACATCAAGGTACATCGTAATTAAAATTGTGAAAAGTAGTAAAAAATGGAGAATTTTAAAAGCAGCAAGAAAAAAGAAAACAATTATATACATAGGAAACCCCATAAATCTATCAACTGATACTTCAGCAGAAACTCTGCAGGCCAGAAGATAGGGGCATGATAATTTTAAGTGCTGAAACGAAAAACCCTACAACCAGTAATATTCTACCCAGAAAGGTTATGTAAGTTAGAAGAGAAAAAGAGTTTCCTGGACAAGCAAAAAGTTAAAGGGAATTCTTTATGTGGAAAGAAAAGGCCAAAGCTAGAAGAAAATTATGAAAGAAAAAAATTTCCCAAGTCAAAGCCAACATAGAGTAAAGGTAAATTAATCATTTATAAAGCCTGTATGGAGGTTAAAACAAAGTAGTAAAATCAATTTTATGTAGAAAAATGAGTGAAAGGATACATAAAATAAAAAGATGTAAAATAGGATATCATATCCTTAAAATGTGGGGGAGGGGAAATTTAATGCTCTAAGAATGTGTTTTAACTTAAGGAACCATCAATTTAATATGGATCATTATGTGCATAAGATGTTACCTATGTACTGAATTGCAGCCAGAAATCAAAACCCTGTACTATATACAAAAAATTAAAAACATAATAAAGAAAAATAAAATAAAAAAGGGAAAGGAATCCAAGCCTAACACTAAAGAAAGCCATTAACCACAGGGAAGAGAACAAGAGAAGAAAAGAAAGAGATAGAGAAGAACTACAAAACAACTAGAAAACAATGATCAAGATTGCATTAATTGACATAGCTATCAATTCTTTTAAACATAAATGGACTAAATACTCCCAATAAAACACAAAGAGTGACTGAGTGGATAAAACGAAAAAGACCATTTATTATGATGCCTACAAGAGATTTCAAAATTAAAGACACATGTAGGGGCGCCTGGGTGGCTCAGTCGGTTAAGCGTCCGGCTTCGGCTCAGGTCATGATCACACGTTTGTGTGTTCGAGCCCCGCATCAGGCTCTGTGCTGACAGCTCGGAGCCTGGAGCCTGCTTCAGATTCTGTGTCTCCCTCTCTCTCTGCCCCTCCTCGCTCATGCTCTGTCTCTCTCTGTCTCAAAAATAAATAAAACACTAAAAAATAAAAAAAATAAAGACACATGTAAACTGTGAGTGAAGCAATGAAAACAGATAGTCCTTGCAAATGGAAGCAAAAGAAAGCTGGGGTGACAGTACTTTTATTGGACAAAATAGATTTTAAAACACTGTCACCAGAGGGGAAAAAAAGGCCATTACATAATGATAAAGGTGTCATTCCAACAAGAGGATTTAAAAATTGTGAATATCTATGCACACAACATAGGAGAACCTAATACATAAAGCAAACATTAACACACATGAAGAGACAAATTGATAGTAATGCAATAATCCTGGGAAACTTTAACATCTCACTCACATCAATGGATACAGTGGCCAGACAGAAAATCAATAAGGAAACAGTGCCTTTGACGGATACATTAGACCATATGGCCATAACAGATATATATTAAACATTCCATTCAATAATAGCAGAATACACATTCTTTAAGTACATGAGGAAGATTCTTCAGGATCGATCACATGTTAGGCCTCTAAACAAATCTCAATAAATTTTAGAAAATTGAGATTACTTTAAGCATTTTTTCTGGCCACAATGGTGTGAAATTAGAAATCAATTACAAGAAAAAAAATGAGAAAAAAATCATACACATGAAAGTTGAAAAACATATTAATAATCAATAGGTAACTGAAGCTATCAAAGAAAATTTCTAAAAATACATAGAGACAAATGAAAATGCAAACAAGAGCCCCAGATCTTCTGGATGCAGCAAAAGCAGTTCTAAGAGACAAATTTATAGTGATATACGTCTATCTCAAGAAAGGAGAAAAATGTCAAATAACTTAAGCTTACAACTAAAGGAGCAAGAAAAATAGAACAAGACCCAAAGTTAGTAAAAAAAGGAAATAATAAAGATTAGAGTGGAAATAATAAAGATTAGAGTAGATATAAGTGCTATAGAAACTAAAAAAAAAAAAAGAAAAAGAAAAAGAAAACATCAATGAAGCCAGAGTTAGTTCTTTGAGAAGACAAAATTGATAAACTTTTAGCCATACTCATAAAAAAAGACTCAAGTAAAATCAGAAATGAATGAGACATAATGGACACCATGGAAATATAGAGGATTATAAGATAATGAAAAATTATATACCAATAAGTGGGACAGTAGAGGAGATAGGTAAATTCCTAGAAACATACAATCTTTAGAAACTGAACAGACCGATTATTGGCAATCAATTTGAATTAGTAATCAAAACACCCCCAACAAACACATGTCAAGACCAAATTGCTTCACAGGTGAATTCTACCCAACACTCAAGAAAGAGTTAATCCCTATTCTTCTTAAACCATTACAAAAAAATAGAAGAGGAAGGAAAACTTCCAAATTCATTCTACAATGGCAGCATTATGCTGATAACAAAACCAGATAAAGGCAATAACAAACAAAAACTACATGTCAATATATCTGATGAACATAGACACAAAAATCCTCAACAAAATATTAGCAAACTTAATTCAAAAACACATTAAAAAATCATTCACCATGATCATGTGATATTCATTTCAGGGATGTAAACTTGGTTCGATATTCAAGAATCAATCAATATGATACAACACATCACAATCAATCAAAAACTATCATCTCAACAGATGCAAAAATATCATTGTAAAAAATGCAACAGTTGTATATGATAAAAACTTTGAACAAAGTAGGTTTAGAGGGCATATACTTCAACATGATAAAGGCAATATATGAAAGCCCCACAAATATTATCATACTCATTGGTGGAACACTGAGAGATTTTCCTCTCAGATCAGGAGCAAGATAAAAATGCTTACTTTCACCACTTTTATTCAACATAGTACTGGAAGTTCTAGCTGTAGCAATCACATAAGTAAAAGGATTAAAAGTTCTCCAAATCGGTAACTCACCAGTAAAGCTGTCACTCTTTGCAGACAACATGCTACTATATGTAGAAAACTTTATAGACTCTACCAAAAAACTGTAAGAATTTATCAATGAATCCAATAAAATTTCAGGATACCACATTAACATTCAGAAATCTATTGCCTTTCTGTGCACTAACAATGCACTAGCAGAAAGAGAAATTAAGAAGGCAAGCTCACTTCTGGTTATACCAGAAATAATCATATGTCTAGGAATACATTTAACCAAGGAGGTCAAAGACTTATAGTCTGAAAACTATAAAATATTTATGAAAGAAATTGAAAACTATACAGTGGAAAGATATACCATGCTCAAAAATTTAGAAAACCAATATTGTTAAAATGTCCATACTACCCAATGCACTCTACAGATTCAGTGTAATTGCTATCAATATACAAAACAGCTTTTTTTCACAGAACTAGAACAAATAATCCTAAAATTTTCATTATCCATAAAAAAACCTCAACGGTGAAAGCAATCTTAAAAAGAGCAATGCTAGAGACATCTCAATCCCAGATTTAATCTATATTATAAATGCAACCAATCAAAACAATACCATATTGGCACAAAAATAGACACATAGATTAATAGAACAGGAAATAAACCCACTGCTTATATGGTTAAATTAGTCTATGATTAAGGGGAGACAAGAATATATGATTGGTTAAAAGAAACTTCTTCAATAAATGAGACTAGGAAAACTGGACAGCTACACCCACAAGTATGAAACTAGGCCACTTTCTTACACCATATGCAAAAATAAACTCAAAATGGATTCAAGGCCTAAATATAAGACCCAAAACCATAAAATTCCTACTAGAAAATATAGGTAGTAAACTCTTGAACATCACTATTAGCAACATTTTTTTTCTAAATAGGTTTCCTCAGCCAAGAGAAACAAAAGCAAAAATAAACTACTGGAAGTACAGCAAAACAAAAGTGTTTTCATACCAAAGGAATTCACAAACAAAATAAAGGCGACCTACTGAATGGGAAAAGATATTCTTAAATGATATATTTGATGAGGGGTCAATATCTGAATTATCAAGAACTTATACAACTCAACACAAAAGACAACACATAAAACAATGAAAAAAACAGCAAACAAAAACCCCACTCCAATTAAAAAATGGGCAGAGGCCCTTCCTTTCCAAAGAAGACATACAGAGAGCCAACAGACACATGAGAACAGGCTCATGACTAATCATCAGGAAAATATAAATCAAAATGCCAAGATATCACCTTAAAATTTTTAATGTTTACTTATTTTTGAGGGAGAGCAATAGCATGCACCTAAGTGGGGGAGGGGCAGAGAGAGAGAGAGAGAGAGAGAGAGAGACCCCGAATCTGAACTAGGCTCCAGGCTCCAAGCTCTAAGCACAGAGCTTGATGCTCAGAGCCCCATGTGGGGCTCGAACTCACAAGCTGTGAAATCATGACCTGAGCAGAAGTTGAATGCTCAACTACTGAGCCACCCAGGTGCCCCAAGACATCACCTTAAACCAGAGTGAATGCTGAATATGAAAAGGCCAAGAAATTATAAGTGTTGGTGAGGATGCAGAGAAAAAGGAACCCTGTGTACTATTGGTGAGAAAGCATACTATGGAAAATAGTGTGGAGTTCTCTCAAAAAATTAAAAACAGACCTATCTTATGATCCAGAATACAGAAATACTAATTGGAAAAAATACATGCACTGCTATGTTTATTTCAGTGTCCATCATAAGAAAAAATGAAATCTTATCATTTGTGACAGTACAGATGAACCGAGAAGGTATTGTGCTAAGTCAGAGAAAAGAGTATTACCACATAATTTCACTTATATGTGGAATCTAAAAAAAAAAAAACCCCAAAACAAAGAAAAAAAACCAGACTCTTCTTTAAAAAATATTTATTTTTGACAGAGAAAGTGCATGAGTGGGGTAGGGACAGAGAGCAAGAGAGAGGGGGACAGAGGATTCAAGGCAGGCTCTGTGCTAATGATAGAGAGCCCAAAGCAGGGCTCAAACCCATGAATCATAAGATCATGACCTGAGCCAACTGATGCTCAACCAACAGAACCATCCACGCACCCCAAAACCCACAGAATCTTAACACAGAGAACAAAGCAGTAGTTTCCAGAGAGGAGGTACACGGAGCATAAGCAAAATAGATGAAGGATATTAAGCAGTAGAAGGTTCTAGTTATAAAACAAGTAAGTCATCGTGATGAAAAGTACAGTATAAGCAATATTATCAATAATACTATAATAAAGATGTGTAGTGATGGATTGCAACTCTATTTATTGTGGTGAGCAATGTGTAATATACAGAATTGTCAAATCAATATATTCATTTCACATGTAGAACATAACATTGTATGTCAATCATACTTCAATAAAAACAATGAAGTCTGGAGCTAAGATAATTTAAGTTTTGGTGAATTTGGTGGTTACGTGATAGGATCAAGATTCAGGTTATTTTCACCTTCCCATTTTGGTACATTCCCTGTGTTCTCCTCAGGCAAATTCCCTTTATGACTCTGAATGGCTGTCATGGTTCCCTGCACCAAAGATAGGAATATGGGGTCTCTGGGTGGCTCAGTTGGTTGAGCATCTGACTCTTGATTTTGGCTCAGGTCATGATCTCATGGTTCAAGGGAATAAGCCCCTCAATGAGTTCTGTGTTACAGTGGGAAGCCTGCTTGGGACTCTCTCTCTCCTCTGTCTCTGCCCCTCCCCCAGGCTCATGCGCTGTCCCAAAATAAGTATTTTTTTTATAAAGGTAGAAATATGTCCATCAGCCAAAGAAGGACTCCTCTTCCCAAAATGTCCTTTTTTAAGAATGAAACAAAGAAAGAAAAGGTTTTCTAGAAGTCTCTCAGAATTCTCTTCACAGGTTGTTGGCCAAATTTTATCATATCACTATGTTTAAATCAGTCCCTTAGCAAAGGGTGTAGGGTGATCAGACTGACTTAGACCAGGCTCAGACCAGTTATGTATCACACTCATCTGGAGGGAGGTCTTGGCAAAACAGATTTCTTGGTTTCCACTCCTAGAGTTTTGGATTTCGTGAGGTGTGGCCCAGCCATTTCCCTTTCCAGTAAGGCTGCAGCCAATATGGATATTGTTTATTAAGACAGTTTATTAAGTTAGATAATTGCTCCTTTAATCAAACATCATACACCCCTGGAACTTCAGCTAAGATTGGGGCCATTATGGGGCAGGTGGTTTCCCTCAAGTCTTTCTCATTAAAAGAAGGAAGGTAGGCAATTACAAATGTCCTTCGATGGGAGAGAATGAAACCAAAATCAAAGGATCATCCTTTAGATTACAGATAATGCATATAAATTTCTCATCACAGTGTGTTCAATAGATGGAACTCCTATTATTATTTTACTGATTCTATACTATAGAGACATTTTAATCATAAACTCAATTTTATTTGACAATCTGAGTATGCTTTCCATCTTTATTCAGGTCATTGACAATATATTAAATAGGTCAGGAGCAGATAGAGAATACTAAAAAGTACAGTAGAGTTTTCCCTGATCAGTGACATCTATCCACTAATTGAAATTCTTATGATTTGATTCTTTAGTGATTTCACTTCATTAAAATGTCATTTAGTCTTATTTTTCCATCTTATCCAAAAGCATGTCTTGAGAGATTATAAAATAATTGGCTTCAAATTTGCTTATGAATCTCTCTAGAAAAAATATGGAATAAATTCTATGACCTGGTATTTTATCAATAACATCCAACACTTTTATAGAGTGCTTACCATGTCTCAGATACAATTCCAACTATCTTACACGAGCAGTTAGTATTATTTATTCCAATTTTACAGAGGAAAACCCGGAGGACCAAGAAGCTGAAAAACTTGTGCATGACCATGCAAATGGTAAATGAAAGTAATGGGTTTCTGATATAAATGTAATTTATGCCATAGGCACTACCACACATAAACAGTATAATCACAGGACAGGGCCATAACTGTAATTCAGTAATACAGCTGGTACCTAAAATGCTCTCTCACACACACATACACATGCATGTCTTGTTCATTACATCCTTTAAATGTTGCACATTTTAGTATGTCCTAGTTCTTCAAAAATTGTTTGGCAAGTCACGAGGCAGAAGACAAGATTTATCAGGTTTAGTATAGGGCCATCATGAAGGAGAACAGAACTATTATATATAGATACACCTATTTATATATTATATGGCCCATTTCAGATTTTAGTAAACACTTAAGAGTGCAAATATTTGCAACAAGTTTTGCAGTTTCACAATGGATTGGGATTGGAGTAAAACAGTGATGGATAGCAACATTAGAACGGGAGCTGGCATTATACTAATTAAATTCACTATGTAAACACTTCATCATCATTATGTCCTAGCTGTTATAAGCAAGTTGCCACATTTTCATCTATGGGTATTTCTTTATTAGAAAAGAAATTAACCATTCACACTAGAGACTGCACAAAGAAATTAATCTCAGAATTCTAGAACAGACTTCACAAAAAGGGACTCTTAAATTTTCATAGAGTGGGGGAGAAAAGCCAAGAGAAAATCCTTCAGAATGGCGTTTCTCAAATTCAGCTACTTTCCCAGACATTCTTGGGGGAGAGGGTTGCAAGTTTTCTGGAATAGCATTTTAAATTGTTTTACTTTTGTTCATAATCCCAACAAACAAATTCAGGCTTCTTCAGGATTACCGGGAAGGCCACCTTCCCTAACAAGTTGTCCATGACCACCGCATTTGTTCTTGTACCTCTGATTCCTGTGGCAACAAGTGAAGACCAACCACACTAAACTTTAATTTAAAAAAATTTTTTAACGTTTATTTATCATTGAGAGAGAGACAGAGCATGATCATGGGAGGGACAGAGAGAGGGGGTGACAGAATATGAAGCAGGCTCCAGGCTCTGAACTGTCAGCACAGAGCCCAACGTGGGGCTTGAACCCACAAACCATGAGATCATGATCTGAGCTGAAGCCAGATGCTTAACCTACTGAGCCACACAGGTGCCCCACACTAAGCTTTTTACATGGCACTTCTCATATTGAGTCCTCAAGACCCTCTTGTGATTCATCTTTAAGTGACTAAAAAGTAATAACTAAATAAAAACCTCTTCATTTGAAGTTAAGGTCCATCTTCACAGCATTTTGGGTTCCTTGCCTCTGTTTTGATGACTTTTCTGTGTCTGGCTTCTAACTGAACTTACTTATTTCCTGCTCACTTGCTTGTTCTTTGCAACTTGGCTGGGAGCCTTGCATCTCAAGAGCAAACCAATCAGCATTTTGTGAATGACCCAAATGTATCTGGCCATGAATTTTGGCCAATCTAGGGCAGCTTGGCTGAGAATTTAGGCATGGCTCTTTGGCTGTCATTTCTGTTCCTCTGACACTTTGTGTTAGGTCTACTGCACCAGCAGGTGTCATGGGGGCTGCTCTCTCCCATAGCAATACATCAGGTACAAACTCAAAATCATTTTTTAAAACTCTGAAAATAGAACACTAGCCTCAAGCATTCTGTAATACAGAACCAGCAAGTTACACTATCTTAGTTATGAATGCATCAAATATAAAGGCCATCTCTTCTCAGGTCCTCATGAAAAGTACATACAGCATTAGAATTGTTAATCTAGGCCTCTAGCCTGCCTTCTGCAGAGCGGTCGAAGAGCGTAGGTATTTCATAAGCCTCCCTTTGCTGTGCTAGGACTGAGGTTTTGCCTTCCCCAAGGGAACAACTCAGTGATTCTGTCTTGAGCATACATTGGAATCCCTGGGAGGGCTGGCTCCCCCAGGGACTGCTGGCCCCCACCTCCCCGAGTTTCTTGATTTTCATTCTGACAAGTTTCCAGGTGATTCTGGGAACAGGTTTTCAGAGCCACTGCTTTAACTTAAGGCTTTGGTATTCTATTTGGCAGACTTACCCCATTAGATGCATTAGGTTTGCCCTGTTTCCTTTTTCTCTATTAAGAACTGAACAAAACTAGAAGCATTAAGGAGTCACATTAGGAAAGTTTATTAAAAAATAAGGGTATGGGATAGAGAGACACATTGCAGATACTCTGTTGCATCTTAGGATTTTTAGATCCAAGTAACAGAAATTACTTTAACTAACATAGTGTAGTAGATACCATGGGGCTCCCAGGTAGATCCCCTTTTTCAGCCAAGACACCTATTTCCTAACAGCCTCAACTGCTGTGGAAAATGGCTTAGAGCTGTGACCTTTTTCAGAGAGCTGCTTTAGCCTGCAGTGTGTAGGGAAGTTTTATACTCCTTTTCCCCTATTTCCATTTGACTGACTGATACTTAGGTACTTAAGTACCAGTGACCCAAGGTGGGACAATTCTGTGGTACATTTTATGGTCTAAAGTTGTTTTGCCTAATAAAGTTCTTGCTGCATGTGACTACTGAACCCTTGAACATGGCTAGTTGGAATGGAGATGTGCTGGAATTATAAAACACTGAGATTTCAAAAATATAGTAAAAATGCAAAATGTACTGAAATGATTTTTAAGTTTTTTTTAAAGGTTATTTATTTTAAGAGACAAAAACCATGTGCATGCAAGTGGGAGAGGGGTAGAGAAAGAAGGAAAGAGAGAATCCCAAGGAGGATCTACACTGTCAGAAAAAAGCACAATGCAGAGCTTGCACTCAAGAAATGTGAGATCATGACATGAGCCAAAATCAAGAATCAGGTGCTTAACCAATGAAGCCGCCCACATGCCCAATTTTTTAAAGTATTGATTGCAGGTTGAAATAATATTGTATATATTTGAGATTAAATAAAGCAGATTAAAAATAATTTCATCTATTTCTTTTTACACACTATACTTCTATTGGGTTATACTGGTCCAGAGCCTCCAGAGGTGCATGCATCTCCTTAACACTGTATATAGCCATCTCCAGAAGAAATTAGGATTGCATGCATAGAAGCCTGAGGTCAACTGCCTAGTGAAAACTCAGGATTCCTTAGACAGTTTCTGTCTCTGAACCATCTGATTCTAGAATCCATCAACTAAAGGAGAGACTGGGTCTCCAAGAGGAAAAAATCCTACAACACTATGAAAAAAGTGTGTATTACTGTATACACTTGATTCTTCCAGTACTTTCTCAAAAAGGACATGCAGACATTTATTACGATAAAATAAACTGAGGAAAAAGGAATACCCACACCTTGTTGAAGGTTGTTTGATACAGGGTCCAAATTGACAATGACACCAGGGAACCCTGTTAGAATAAGGGCATACCCTGGTCTGGTAATATATGGAGTTGTAACCATATCCATTTCACGGTGGGGCCACTAGGCCCAAGTCTCCAGTTCCTAAGTATATACTCCTAGAGGATTCTCACATTTGTTCTTTAGCCTATTAAACTCAAGCTACTTTAGCTCAAATGGCCAAGTAGATCCCCTGAAAATGTGCCCTTTTTACTCCTGCCAATACAGTAAGTCAACTAATAATTCATCCCAGGGAAAATTGCAGAGACCAGCATCACACTGAAAGGCTCGAAGAATGCAAGGAGAGAGACCTCCATCAGATCTCCATTTAACTTACTGATCAGTCGCTTGCAAACACCAGATGGATCAAGACAGAGGTCAATGTATTATCACACACCTAACTAAGTAGTAGCTCTAAATGAAATTCCTAGGGCATGGTTTAGAGATATTCATTTGCCAATGTTTTTCCATACCCATCAGAAGAGTAAGAAATGATTTGTCTTTGGGCTCAAGAGCCAACAAAGTCACAGTCTGTATCCAGGCCAGTATTAACTCTTCCACCTGTTATTCAATATAATTGACAGGGAACTTGGCAGGCTGGACATTCTGTAGAACATTACTTTCATTCTAAGTATTTACAGCATACTTGAAACAAATCTGATGAGAAAGAAGCTGTAAATTTTCAGAATGCCTTGGTAAAACACAGGTATACTAGAGGCTGGTGATAAATCCTACCAAATTTCAAGGGTCTGTTACATTGGTGAAGATGTTAGGTGTCCAGTGAGCTAACGTGTGCTGAGACACCCTCTCCAAAGCCAAGGGCAAGATGCTGCAGCCTGTGTTCCTACCATTAGGACAGGAGCAAAATGCTTGGTGTCATCCTCTTGGGCTTTTTGAAGTAGCACCTGTGAATATTGTTATGACTACTGATTGGGGAAGATGAAAGCCTGCTACCTTCGAGTTAGCCCAAAACTCAGTTTGAGAAGTGCCATAGGAAAAGTTAACATGTTTCATCTTCACTTGTTGCCACAGGGATCAGAGGTACAAGAACAAATGCTGTGATCATGTACAACTTTGTTAGGTAAGGTGGTCTTTCAGGTAATCCTGAAGAAGCCTGAATTCATTTGTTTGGATTGTGACAAATTTTTTATGTACACTAGGAGTATCCATTCTAGAAGGAGGCATGGAAAATACATGTAGACAGCATCATTGAGACAAGAAGGTACTCTTTTTGAAAATGAGAGGGACTGTACATGACAATGTCTATTTTCATAGTTTTTCTGATGTAGGGAGTGCAGTGAGGGAAAAATAAAATACTTAGTGCAGTGACTAGGATTAAAGACTAGGAAACAATCTCAGAATTCTCGTTACAATGAAATTAAGCAGTGTGAGTTTTATTATTTTAGGTACCAGGTTGGGGTAAGACTAACAAATTTCTCATCAGTTTTCTAGCTTTAATCTGGAAGACCACAAGAAGGGTTTATGATGAGTTTTCTGGCTTCCAGGTTCTTAGGGTACTTAAACATACCACATTATTCTTACGATAATTGTTGGGTTTTTTTTTTTTATTTGGACCAGGTTAGAAAGGAGGTTTCAAAATCTTTGTTGATGATCCTTTCTAACCACTTTAAGTTTTGAGCCTGGGAGGAAACCCCAGAGACTTGAATTAGACTTCACTGACCCTGGAAGGCAGAATAATGGTCTTTCGAAAAACGTCAATGTCCTAATCCCAGAACCTGTGTAAATATCCATCCTTTAATCCCAGAATGCCCCATGTAAGGCAAAGGGGACTTAGAAGATGTGATTAAGTTTGAAAATCTTGACATAGAAGAGTAGCCGGGATTGTCCAGGTGGGCCCAATCTAATAGGATGTGGTTACAGAGACAGTGGACAAGGGGGTGGGATTACAAGTGTGACAGCAAGGTGAGCAGCAATGATGATGGAGGAGGAAACTGTGAGTCAAGGAGAGTGGCTGGCCTCTGAAAGTCAGGAAAGGCCCTCAGCTGACAGCCAGCTAGAGCATGGAGATCACAGCCTTAAAAGGAACTGAATTCTGCCCAAAACCTTCAGGAGAAAACAGATTGCTTTTGCCCCTCCAGAAAGCAATGCAGCTCTGGCAACAGCTTGCTTTCAGCCTGGTAAGACGGTGTTGGACTTGTGAGCTACAGAAACATAAAATATCAAATGGGTATTGTTTAGACCATTTTGTCGTGGTAATTTATTTCTGCAGTCCACAGATAAATACACTAGACTTCCTGGCCATTACCTCTTCATCTGCACAAAAATCTACCACTGAGGACGAAATGAGCTGCTACACGGGACAGCACCTGAAAAAACTTCAGAATGCTGTGCAAACCATAACTAACATTAGACTTAGAGCCAGTTGATGTGGTGGACTCAGAGGAGGTCTTGTTGGTGTGATCAGCCAGTTACACTGATTGTTTCTAATGCTTGAATGTGTAGTAAGGTAGAGGAGATAAGGTATTTCAAATTCTGTTTTGGTACATTAACATTTGACAAAATCTAAGCTTAAGCAGGTCATGAGGTTAAACATAAAAAAATCCCTGTTAGTGAAGATTATATATTTGTCCAATAAAAATAGAACTATTTTTATTTTAATAGGTCATGAAAAGGTAATTAACATGTGCTATCAGAAACCAAATAGCAGACCATTTCTATTTCAGTTTATGCAGTTTGATATTATGTTGATTCTCAAGCACCAATAGCTACTTAGTATTATCAGTCTCTTGGCCCTGGTTTCTTAATCAGTAAGGCGATATAAAACAGCTGCTTATTTCTTAAACATGGTTAATTAGCTTGGCTCATTTATTTTCCAAGGGACCACGGATCTTATTTAGGTACGTGGATGGGCCACACTTTGCTTTTGAAGATAAACATTTCCAAAGAAACTTTTAAAATTGAGGCCAGTTCATTCTAATTTTTAAAAATTTTATAAAAATGTTTTATTTTTGAGAGAGGCAGAGAGACAGAGTATGAGTGGGGGAGGGGCAGAGAGGGAGGGAGACACAGAATCCAAAGCAGGCCCCAGGTTCCAAGTTATCAGCACAAAGCCC
>PISW01012330.1:0-33763 GCA_004023785.1 Mungos mungo | reverse complement strand
GGGGAGCAGCTCTAAACGGCAGCTTCACGGAGACCCCCCAGGCAGGGTGCCTGTGGGGACCCTGGGCCCCTCACCCCACGCTGGGCCCCGGCGGACGGCGAGCGGAGAGGGGCCTGCTCTCTAAGGCACACGGGACATAAAAACTTTCCCCGAGGAAGTGGAGCCTTTAAATGACATTCACTTTTATGAACAGTTTTATTACAAGTAGGTTTTCTACCACCAACGCCGTCAGCCGACCCCGCGGAGGCCCCATTCAGCTGCTGCACGGCCTTGTCAGCGGGGGGCTGCTAACTGGAGAAGACGTAGGGGATCTGCAAACGGGGGGCTGGGGCGGCCGGAAGTTAGCCCTCCCCCCGCCCTGTCTCTCCCTGGCAGGGAGGGTCCTGGTGGCACGTGCCAGGACAGGTGGAAGCGTCTGGCCTGGCAGGATGGCTGCCCTGGCTGGGCCCGCAGGCCCTCGGGGCTCCCCCGGGCTGCTGCGCGTCTGCAAGGACCCCGTCTGGGGCAGGCGCCCTGACAGGAGCCGGCGGGGCTGGGAGGTGCATCAGAGGGCAGCAAGGGCCCTGAATGACTCACCTGCAGACGTGTCTGGAAAGTTCCATCACCTGGCGGGACAGGATGGCTGGAGCATGACGTCTGTCCTGTGCGGGTGGCCGTTCTTACTGTGACCTGAGCGGGAGACCGCCACGGCTTGCAGTGAGGCCTCGACTGCGGCCCTCCACGCTGCACGGTGGCCTCGGGACCGAGCCTCACCAGGCAGCCGGCGACAGGCTGAGGACCCAGGGCCTCGACATCCGCCAGGCACGGGGGACGGGGCCTGGATTCTGTCTGCAGGGCCGGGCGGTGTGTCCTGGAAAACGGGAGGGGTGGGGCTGGGAGAGATGGCTCGAGGGCTGGCAGCGGAGGGAGGGGGCGGGTGGGCCCTCCTTGCAGCCCTGGGACCCCGGGGAAAGGACAGAGCTCAGGGCGCCTGTGGGGCCATCCCTCTCCCCTACCCTTCCTGGTCAGTCTCTCATCGGTGGCCGGTTCTGGGGACCCCATTAACATGCAGTGTGACCCTGACTCAGGGTCCATGAAAACGCAAGCAGGGGCACGGGGAGGGCTCCCCTTCGGAAGCCCGGGGGCGGCGCGAGGGAAGACGCCTCCAGGGCCAGCGGGCCGGCGGTGGGGCCGGCGGGCCACCAGGCGTGCCACCAAATACTTGCACCGGGAACATTGACCACAGGAGCCAGATGACGCCCTCTCTTGTCCTTCTGGAACTCCGGGCAGAGCTGCAGCGAAAGCCTCGGCCTCTGCTCAGCAGAAAACTTTTCTTCGCTTTTCAAGATAAAGAGCCTCTACCGTTGCCGCCACCCTCTCGGCCTGTGTTAGTCGGGAGGGGCCGACGGGCAGACCCCGAGCCCCAGGGACTCGGAACGCTGACCCCTCGCCCTCCCACAGTCCGAGAGGTTCCCGGGGCGGCTGCCCCCCAGCAGGGGATGGGGGGGCTTCCGTGGAGCACTTGCTCTCATGTTCGCCGAAACGGGACCACAGAGAGACTGACAACTCAGTGTGCCTCCCAGAAGTGACACATCGCTTCTGCCTCACGTCACCGGCCAAGCCAAGTTAGACGGCCCCCCACCCCCACCCCCGCCTCCGTGTGCCGGGAAGATGCAGGATCCAGGAATCAGGGAACGGCACAGGCAGAAATGAGTCCACGTAAAACTTCTCCAGGAGCCTTATTATTTTTTTAATGTTTATCACTGAGAGCGTGAGACCGAGTGCCAGCAGGGTGGGGGCAGAGAGAGGGAGACACAGACCCTGAAGCGGCTCCGGGCTCTGTGCTGACAGCTCAGAGCCCGATGCTGGGCTCAAACCCACAAACCGTGGGATCATGACCTGACTCAGAGTCAGACGCTTAACCGACTGAGCCACCAGGCGCCCTGTTGTTTTGTTTTATTAGTAACGATTATTGTTGGATGCATTGCCCAGGGATTAAGCGACGGTTTCACAAAATGGGCCTCCTGTCTCTTGTGTTACAAGGAGCAAAGCAGGTGCGTTGTCTTTCTGTTCAGCCGTTCTGGATGCAGCTCTGTCCTGCTCACAGCCCCGTGGGTGCAAGACGGCTGCCCAACCGCCAGCATCACATCTGTGCTCCAGGCGGGGGGAAGGGCAGGACAGAGCACAGAGGGGGGTGAAAGAGGGAAGGGAGTCCTCCCCCTTTCCTCGCACTTCCTGGGGAGCCCAGCTGTGCACTTTACTTCCATGGAATTGGCCAAACGGTGCCACGGTGCCCTCTTCAGCTACCCGGGAGCCAAGAACGTGGCTGCCCTGACGGGGAGGCCTCTGGGGTGACGGTGTCCGTCCCGGGGGTCGGAAGGACATCCCGCTTTATCACCGTTGTTTTGAAGGCCAGCACACTCTTCCCCTTTCCTTTAACACGAGGAGGCCCCGCCCGGTGACAGTGGACGCGCTCCCCGCCCCCGGCCCCTCGGTAATTAACACCGAGCCCCGATGCTGGGAGGCTGGCTGATTAGTTTTTTTATTAAAATAATGATGCCTTCCAGGCAATCGGGGAGAATTGCGTGAAACTCAGCACTTTCCCTGCTTATTTATGGCAACACTGAGCAGTGGACAGTCTCATTACCGTCCGTAAATACCCAGGGTCGTGTCCTTGACGGTGAAATACTGCCTCCCCGGACGGCGGGGCGTGGCCGCGCGACTCTGCGGGGCTCTAACCCCGGAAGTAATTACCATGTGCTTTAAATGGGCTTTCGAGGCTCTCATTTGGTGCTGGAGCCTTTCAGGGGCTCGCAGACCCCGGGGCACAGGCGGGGCATGGCCGGAGCAGACCAGAGACAGGGCGCGGGTCCACGGCCGGGAACAGGCCCCGGGGGCTCTGGGAAGCAGGCAACAGGTGGGGACCCTCGCTGACGTCGGCAGAAGCCTGAGCCCATGTAGGGCCGACCGTGAGCTGGGCCCCCACCTGGTGAACCGCCTCTCCAGCCGGCCACGGAGCAGGCCCCGGAGGGGGTGGGGTGGGGGGGGCAGCAGCGGATGCCTGAAGGGGACACAGGACGCCTGCTTGGTGACGGGGCAGTGTGGGCGCAGCCAGGTTGATGGCACGGTGGCTCGGACAACATCCCCCCACCCTGGGCAGCGTGGGCCACCTTGGAAAAAACAGTATTCCGCTGTCAGGGGCCCACAGTCCAGGCGGGCCGCTGGCGGCGACCTGCACAGAATGCCCATCTGCCTCACCTGTGAGGCTCCGGGGACGCCCCTGGTCGTCAGAGACCATCTGTGGGGTCCGCTTTGGCTTTGCCCCGCGTGGAGCTGGGGGAACTCCACTGAGTCCTTTCTTCCATGCCCACAAAGGCCCCCGAGCCTGTCTCCTGGCATCTGGTGACAAGGAGGGATGTCCTGACAAGTCCCAGGCCACCAGCCCCCTGGAAACAGTCCCACGAGGTGGTCATGCCTCCTAATGGGGCCCATCTCCCACCCTCTGGCAGGCACAGGGAGGTCCCCACGTGGCCCGGGTCACCGTGGAACAATCCAGACTTCTGTGGGCCGGACTGGCACGCGCCTGAGACTGGAGCAGGGGAAACCCGCCTGGATCCGCCGACCACAGCGCTTGCGCAGAAGTGCGCTCCCGGTGCAGACTCAGCGGGGTGGTGCCTCTCCCTAAATTCCTGCAGGAACCGGGTGAAACTGGGGTTTGGCCATGTGTCCTGGGGGCTGTAAATGCGAGCCGGTCACTTGAGCGCAGCGCCCAGATGGCAGCCACAGAGCCCTGATCTGACTCCCCCGAAACCTTGTGGTCGAGTCTCCGTGTGCCCCAGGCCTGCCCCTTGTGTGCCCCTCCGAGAAGACCCCCGTGGGGTTTCCCCGAACCCCACTCTTCCGGCTCGATTGGGGCCAATCTGGCTCTGGCTCCGGAAGGGCAAGGGGCTCGGCTCAGGCACCCTGAGAAAGGCCCAGGGCCCGCCTCTCCCCCTGCGCGCTGCCCGCCCCTTCCCTGCGGCTGCGGAGGCCGCCTCCTCCAGGCCCTGCAAGCGGACTTCCAGCGTCTCGGGCCCTGGTGGCCAGGCGCCCGCATCTCGCACCCGTGCGCCACCTAACGCGTGTTAGCAAAGTGGTTACAGGGACTCCTCCCCGGCGGTTGGGAATGCAGTGGCAGGTGACCCCAGACGTGACGACCCCCGTCCCGCGCGAGGAGGAGGTATCCCCGCGGCTCGCTGGCGACCGTACGGGAGGACCTTGCTGAGGATGCCTCGTGTCCCACCTTCCATGGATCCCTGTGCCCCCGCCGAGTCCCACGCCTGGCCCGGCGGTACCAGGGCCCCGGGGTCCAAGCCCCTGCGCTTCGGAAGTCCCCTCGCACAGGGGTCCCGCCAAGACCGCCACCCCAGCCAGGCGGCCCCCCACCCCCCGCCCTCCCCCACATTCAGGGCTGCCTCTGCGTGCGGGAGCTGGGGGCGGTGTCCCGTGCGGGCCGGACAGAGCGGGCGTGGCCGGTGCCTCAGTGACTCCTAAGGGCCCCACAGCACCTGGGACGGCGCGGGGCGGCCTGCGGCTTTCGGTCCCGCTCCCTGTGCCCCCCACGTGGCCCGCTGCCTGTTGTCAGGAGGAGGGACGCTGTGGTGTGTGGGCCCGTGGACGGAGCCGGTAAAGCTCAGTCTGTGTCCCCTTCCTGGAGCCGAGGGCAGGCCACTCCCAAGGCCGGGGCACTGCAGACCGAGGGATGCTGGTGGCGGGTGACAGACCGGAGCCAGCCCAGCGGCAGCCCTGGAGCGCGGCCTGCTTGGACATGCGTGTTCCCAGCAGGAAATGCAGGGGGAGTTGGGCCTCAGGGGTCATCCAAGCACCGGGGACACCAGCGGGCTCTGACCCCCTGACTCCGCGCCCGCCCTGTCCCTGGGTCCTCCCCACAGAGGGCCCTCCGCTTCCATCACGTTCCCAGGTGTGGGGGAGTCTCAGGACCTGCTCCTTGCTGACCTTCCCGAGTCCCGAGTCTTTGCCAGCAAGGAGGGCGGAGGGCGGCCCTGTGGGGGCGGGGCTGCCTCAGCCTCCCCCCGCCCCCAAACAGGCCCTCTCCATTGCCAGGAAACTGCAGACAGTGCCGATGGAGCTCTGGGGGATTCCAGAAGCCTGCTCTCTCCTGCCTGGCAACTTTGTCACTCTGTCTCCTAGGGGAACAGAGGGCTGGGGGGTAGGGAGCCCCAAGGTCGAGGCGGGCAGCCCTGCAGCCCTGTGTGGGAGGGTGGCCTGGGGCCGTCTGGGCAGGAAGCCAGCTGTGGGGGACACCGAGTTTTACCTGGAAACCTGGGCCAGGATTGAATGAGTACCTGCTTCCAGGCCCGAGAGATCAGGGCGGCCATCTCAGGGAGTTTGGGCCAGAGGCTGGGTGTCCCAGAAGCTGACCCTGGGGTGGGATGAGGTGGCAAGCCACCCCTGAGGGCAGTCCCTGCAGTGCCCAGGGTGCAGCGGTGGGGTGAGGCAGGGAGGGCTTGGCCCGGGGCTGCGGACTGCTGGGGGCCTGGCTCTGGGGTTTGTCCACAGCAGCAGGGCTGCTCCCAGAGGGCCCCCCGCGTCTCTGAGCGCCCCTTGCAGAGTCTGGGCCGGTGCTGGTGACCAGATGTCCCAGGGCAGATGTCCACAGGGCCACACGCACGGCTCTGCCTTGGGTCCCGCGTGTCCCAGTGCAGGGCTCTTGGTGAACGGCACCCCCTGGGGCCAGAGGACAATGGTGTCACCGGGGGCCTGGGCCCACCCTGGAGGCCCTGCCCGGCTCTGCCCAGGCACTGACTGAGGAGACACGACAGGCTCCCGGCTCTCTCGGCTTCGGGTCTTTGTTTCGGAAGCCTCCTTTATGTTTTAACCACATTTGTGTGCTATCCGGAACTTTCCAGCGTGAATGTGCCCAGAGCCGGTGTCGCCAGCCTTGCCCTCCTGATCCTGTCACAGAATGTCAGGGCCGCCGGAGGGGAAATTACAGCCTGCTCAGGCTGCTGCTGAAGCCTTGTCCCCAACTGCTCTCTGTGTACCCGGCGCTGGTGACAGCCCCCCGGGAGAGCTCCTGCTCCAGCTGGGAATCGTGGCCCCCGGGTCTCGCTCCGGCATGGAGGTGTGCGCCAGCCCCGCCGCAGCAGCTCCGCGATGAGTCAGAATAAATTAGCATGCTAACGAGGGAGAACAGGCCCGGAACCATCTGGAACAAGGCGTGCTGTCACCAGCAGAGCCAAGCTGGTTCCAAAGCCGTCCTTACTGTTTCAGACTCACCCGCCTCCCCCTCCCACAACCTGAGGGGTGGGGGTTCGTGCCCTCCCAGCCTTGGCTGCGTGCCTGCAGTCCGAGGGAGGGCACGAACCCACATCACCTCTGGGACTGCCACGTCCCCTTGTCCGGGGGAGAGCCACTCAGCAGGGGTGCAGCTGGGGGGGCAGCACCGCGGGGGGCCTGTCTCCCCCTCGCGCTGGCTGAGAGGAGTGGGGGGGCCACCAGAGTGGGGGCGAGGGTCCCCAGACCCAACTGTTCATGGACATGCACACGCATGTGTATGCACACACTCACACACACACGCACCCTCACACGTGCACACACACTGTCGCTCGCTCTCACTCCTTTGAGTCAGGCCCGGTGTGTGGTGCTGAAGCGTGGAGCGCCCCGGGGCCGGACGGAGCTCAGGAATCTGCGCCTGTGAACCCCCAGCCTCCCGCCGCTGGTGTCCACCTGCAGGGCGGTCCCGTCTCGGATCCCGGCTGCACACGCCTTTGGGGTCTCGGCCATGTGTCTCAGTTCGTCCCGGCTTCAGTGTCCCCATTTGACCTGGGCTGACAGCAGTACGTGTGCCTCCAGAGTTGGCACAGGGCTGGACGCCGTGAGGTAGGGGAGCTCGGGGCGGCCAGGACCCAGGGGGAGGCCAAGCGTCATCTGAGGGGCTCCTTCTGAAGTAGGTACAGGGCCGTTGTGTTACCTCCTTGTTCAGGGAGGAGGTACAGGAGCTGCCGAGGGAGAGGGCGGCGGGGATGCCAGCGGCGGGAGGACGTTAGGCTCAGCTGGACGAGGCCCGGAGGGGAGGAAGCAGGAACTCTGACCGCAGGGACGGCCCCACGCACCGGGGCTCGGTGGGTCCTGGCGTTAGATGCGTGAGGCGTTTGACCATCTGAGCTGCAAACTCCTTCCTCTTCCCCAGACCCTAGTGCACTCGGCTGCCACGCAGGGGCTGTGGGAGGAGGGTCTGAAAAAACAAGGAAAGGGGGCGCATTTCTGCATCTGGGTTTACCTCGACTCGGGGAGCAGAACAGTATCGGGAGCTGTGGAAGGACTGGGGTCAGGGGCCGTGGGCGTAGCTCCCTAAGGATTCGCAGCCCCTGACTTTTAATGGGGCGTGGAACCTGGGCCGGCCCGGGGCTGACGGAACCGCAAGCGGCGCTGGGCCCTGCGGACGTCCGGCTTCATCAGCACCAGAGTCTTGTTCTCTGCCCCCCACGCTGCAGCGGCAGGTGTGGGTGTGTACTCCTGACGGCTTTAATCCAGGCATTTATGTCGGTGACAAATACTGGAGCTGCAGAACATGCTCACCCCGTCCTAGGCAGATCTGTGGACGCCCGGCCATTTGCGTCAGGTTCCCCCAAGCATGCAGTCACCAGCCCTTGAAAGAATTAAACAAAACGTGATTTATGTAACTTGGGCCTTGGGGTTAACGTTTTTAGGATTTCACATTCATATTTTAGTATTAATTTACTATGATATTTCTACAGATTTTGCTTTATAGATTTTGATGGTGAGTTATTTGCCGCTTAAAGGTTAATCACGGTTTTGCCTTCATTACGTCTTGAATTGTTCCTCAGACCAAATTACTAACTGTCCTTTTTAGCCCTGCTGACATCCCTTCTACTGACCCTTTCTCTTGTGGTTTTCACAACATGTCTTCGCTATCCTTGGCTTTTCAACCCTTGAGGTTTTTATTTAGGTGTACCTTGGGCCAAGAGTGCGTGTTTGGATTGTTTTATTTCGAGTATTGTCACAACAGACATGTTTGTTGAGACATCTGTTATTTATGCTCTGTTTTCCTTGTTTGTTCCCTCTTTGGCGTTATGAGCTGTTTACTGTTTTATTTTCTCTAGTGTTTTGGAAGACCTCATTCTTATTTGTATTCTCTTGGTGATAAATTCTAAGTTTAAGATGTATTTTTAAAAGAGCTTTATTGAGAGATGGTTGACGTACACTTGACTGCACGTATTTAAAGCGTACAAGTTGATAAGTTTTGACATATTTATGTTTATGAAGCCATCGTTACCATCAAGAAGATGAACAAATCCATCGCAGAAGTATCTTCATGTCCGTTTTTAAATCCTCTTCTTCCTGCCTCTTTCCTCCCTCCTCCCTCCTCAGGAAAACGCTGATCTGCTTTCTGTCACTACGGATTAATTTGCATGTTCAGAATTTCATACAAACAGAATCATAGAATACGCGCTCTTGGGTCTGGTTTCTCTCACTCATGACTGCTTCGCGACCCCTCCCCATCATGACATCTATCCACTGCGCATCCTCCTTGCTGACCAGCTTCCGTCGTGTGGATGAAGGACCAAGCTGTCTCCTCGCCTGCCGGTGGACGTTTTGGTTACTTCCAGGTTTGGGCTACGGCGCACACGCTGACCCGGACATAAATGTACAGGCACTTGTATGGAGACTAAACTGCTTTTTCTCTTGGGTGAGTACTTAGGAGTGGATGGCTGGGTCACATGGTAGGTGTTTTTAACGGTTTAAAAAACCATGAACTGTTTTCCAATATGCTTGTCCTAGTTCACATTCTTCCCAATGGTTTGTGAGAGTTCTAGCTCATCTACATCCCCACCGGCACGAGCTAAGGACGGCCGTTTTTTACCGTTTGAATAGTCTGCAGTGGTGCCTCCTTGTGGCTGTAGTTGGCATTTTCAGAAGAGCGATGGTCAGAGTCTTCATCTCTTGTTATCTGCCACTCTCAAATCATCTTAGGTCAAGTGTCCATTCAAATCTCTTGATCTTCCCCCAGATCCCCCTTTGGGTTGAGACAAATGAAAATGGATAGCAAGATGAAAGGCTAAAACCGAATCATATCAACATTTACACTAACTGAAAATGGTCTACACACCTGAATTAAAAGACTAAGATGTTTAGATTGGATAAAAAAGCAATACACAGGTGTATGCTTCTTGTAAGAAACAAAAACTAAATATGAAGACATAAGTTAGAATAGATGGGAAGACATTTAACATGCTAAAACTAGTTGAAAAAAACATGTGGCGATATTAATATTAAAGTAGATTTCTGAACGATGATTATTGTTAGGTATAAAGAAGACCGTTTCATAATGACAAAGGTATGAATCAATCAGAAAAATGTAACAACCCTAAATGTTCATGAGCCTAATAACGAAGCTTAAAAATATGTGAAACAAATATTGGTGGAACTGTAAGAAGAAATAGACAAATGCATAATTATATTCATCTTTTGTGAATCGATAGAAAAAAAGTAAAAAACCATCAAAGGCAGACTTGTAAACTATCAACCAGCTTGACCTTGTTGACGTTTATTAGACACTCTGCACAATGAGTAGAACGTCCAATTCCATCAGGTGCACACAGTGTTTACTCAGACCGACCACACTTCGGACACTGAGTCAGGTCTCAATAAATTAAAAGTATTCAAATTGTACAAAATGTTTTCTCTGACTACAGTGGATTTAAGTCAGAAATCAATAACAAAAGAAAATCTGGAAAGTCCACAAATATTTTACTAAATATAACACACTCATGAATAACCTATGGGTCAAATAAGGAATTAAAAGAGAAATTATGAAGTAATTTAACTTAGCTAGAATGAAAACACAACATGTGAGAATTTGAGTATTGCAGAGGGAAACTGGTAGCACCAAATATTAGGAATGAGAAAGGTGACCTCACTTACCAACCATTAAATCACTTAAAAATATTAAAATGATAATAACGGTATAGTATAAACAACTTTCTGCTAATACCTTCATCACTTGGATAAATGAAAAAAATTCTCCAAAAGACCCAAACGACCAGAGCTGACTAAAAAAGAAATAGATATATGAGTAGTCCTTTATCTATTAAAGAAATTGAATTTATAGTTAAAAATCTTCCCACAAAAACCCCTCAGGCCTAGAATTCTTCAGTAGTGATTTTTACCGAACATTTAAGTAAGAAATAATACCAAACATTTTCAAAAACCTGAAAAGGAAGGACTACTTCCTACCTCCTTCTAAGGAGCCAGCATTACCATGATACTCAAAAATCCAAAACATTAAAAGAAAATTACTGAGAAATATCCTTCATTAACACAGGTGCGAATATTCTAGATGAGTTCTGGCAAAATGAATCTAACAATATTTTTACAAGACAGTACAACGTGACCTGGTGGGATTTAAGTCAGGAATGCAGAGCTAGCTTAAGATCAGAAAAACAATGCATGTAATTTATCATATTCATAAAGAAAAAAACCAAAATGGTAAACTAAGTAGATGCAGGAAAATCATGTGACAAAATCCAACACCTTTTACTAACAAAAGCTCATTGCCATGTAGTACTCCATCATGTATACACCACATCTTCGTGATCCACTCATCAGGTGATGGACATTTAGGCTCTTTCCATGATTTGGCTATTGTAGAAAGTGCTGCTATGAACACTGGGATACATGAACGAAATCTGGACATTTGTAGCAAAGTGGATGGACCTCGAGGGTGTCATGCTAAGCGAAATAAGTCAGGCAGAGAAGGACAGATACCATATGTTCTCACTCATAGGTCTAACAGGAGAGACCTAACAGAGGACCATGGGGAGGGGAAAAGGGGGGAAAATAGTTGGGGAGAGGGAGGGAGGCAAATCATGAGAGACTCTTGAATGCTGAGAACAAACTGAGGGCTGAAGGGGGTGAGGGGAAGGGGGTGATGGATATGGAGGAGGGCACTTGTGGGGAAGAGCACTGGGTGTTATATGGAAACCAACTTGGTAATAACTATTAACAAAAAGAAGTGAGAATCATATCAGCTCATCCTTATGAATTAAAATTCTTCATATTCTCAGAAAAAAAAGCTCTAAGGGAACCAAGAACAATAGGGGAGCTTTCTCAATCTGACAAAGGGCATTTACAAAAACCACACAGCCAACATCACACTTCATGTGAATGACTGAATGCTCTCTTCCTAAGAAGGAGCAAGACTAGGGTGTTTACCGTCATCGCTTTTACTCAGCTTGTTCTGGAAGTTCTAGTCCGTGCAATTAGACAAAGAAAATAAATAAAAGGCATTCAGATGGGAAAGAGAAATAAAGCTTTTTATTTGCAGGCATGATCATCTATGTAAAAAATCCAACAGAATCTACAAAAACACTATGAGTTTAGTACAGTGAACAAATACAGATAAATAAAAAACAAATCCTTCTTCCCCGTGTACTAACTAATCAGAAATTAAACCACACCATTTACGTTTAAAAATATGAACTACTCAGGGATAGATATGGCAATATATATATGAAAGACCTACACACTGAAACTGCAAAGCCTTGCTACAATAAATAAGATCTAAATAAACGGATGACTGGAATCTATTTTTATGTCAGAGGACTCAACGTTTTTAGATGTCAGTCCTCGCCAAATTATCTGTAGCTTCAATGCAATCCCAATCCAAATCCCAGAGGCCTTTGTGTAGAAATTGACAACCCATTCTAAAATTGATATGAAAGTACAAAGGACCTAGAACAGGCAAAACGACTTTGGGGAAAAAAAAGAACAAAGTTGGAGGATTAACACTGCCTCATTTTCAGACTTATTATATAGCCACAGTAATCAAAATCAAAATTATGTGTTTTTGGTGTAAAGATAGAAAGTAGGCCAGTGGAATAGAATAGAGTCTGGAAATAGACCCATACATATTTGGACAACTGACCCTTTACAAGGCAAATGCAATTCAGAAGCGTGATTTCAACAAAAAGTGCTGGAAGAGTTGGACACACAAAGAAAGTGCTTTGATCCATTTCTCATATCACATGCAACAATTAACTCAAAATTGACTGTAGACTAAATTGTAAACCTTAAAACCAAACTAACTTCCTCCCTCACGCTCTCTTTCTCTCTTTCTTTCTCATTTCAAGTTTTTAACTTGTTAAAACAGTTAACTGTTAGTTATTCCAGGAAGCACATAGTGGAATATTGTTTTCAGGAGTAGGATTTAGTGATTCATCACCTACATATAACACCCAGTGCTCATCACAAGTGTCCTCCTTAATACCCGTCACCCGTCTAGCTCGTCCCCCACCCACCTCCCCTCCAGCAACCCTCAGTTTGTTCTCCATAGTTTACGATCTCTTGTGGTTTGCTTTCCTCTCTTTTTTCTTCCTTTCCATATGCTCATCTGTTTTTTCCCTTAAATTCCACAAATGAGTGGAATTACATGGTGTTTGTCTTTCTCCAACTGACTTACTTCACTTAACGTAATACACTCAAGCTCCATCTTGCAAGTGGAAGATTTCAATCTTTTTGATGACCGAGTAATATTCCTTCACACACACACACACACACACACACACACACACACACACACACACCACGTTTTCTTTAACTATTCATCAGTTGACCATGAGGACATTTGGGCTCTTTTCACAATTTGGCTATTGTTGACAATGGTACTCTAAACGTCAGGGTTCATGCATCCCTTCCAATCAGTATTTTCATATCATGCGGGTACATACCCAGCAGTGTGACCGCTGGACCATTGGGTAGTTCTGTTTTTAGCTTTTTGAGGAACTTCCATGCTGTTTCCCAGACCGGCTGCCCCAGCTTGCACTCCCACCAGAGGTGGAAGAAGGTTCCTCTTTCTCCGCATCTTTGCCAACACCTGCTGTTTGCTTCTTGCTAACTTAGCCGTTGTGACGGGTGGGAGGTGGCGTCTCAGTGCGGTCTGATTTGTGTTTCCCTGACGATGAGTGACGTTGAGCACTTTGTAGTGTGTCTGTTGGTCATCTGCCTGTCTTCTTTGGAAAAATATTTATTCCTGTCTCCTGCCCATTTCTTAACTGGGTCATTTGTTTTTTGGGTGTTGCGTTTGATAGGTTCTCTATGAATTTTGGATATTAACTCTTTATCAGATATGTAATTTGCAAATATCTTCTCCCATTTCATAAGTTGCCTTTTAGTTTTATTGATTGCTTCCTTCTCTGTGTAGAAGCTTTTATCCTTTGGAAGAAATCCTGAGGGTAAATCTTTGTGACCTTGGGTCAGGCAAAAACTTACGAGATAGGACTTTGGAAGCATAATCCATAAAAGACTAAATTAATAAATTGGATTTCATAACAAAACAATAATAAGACTTCTGCTCTGAGGAAGACACTAAGTTAATGAAAAGATCAACCACGGATCAGGAGAAAACCATCTGCAAGTATGTAACTGGTAAGTGCGGAGTCCGGCTCCAGCAGGTCCAGGGCTCCCTGAAGGGTGGACGGTGTTGGCGAGAGAGAGTGAGAGAGCCTCGGTTTCCTTCTGATCACCAGGCGGGCGTCTCTGCACTGGCCAGAGTCAGCTTTATTTATGGAAAAAATGTGTGGGGCCAGCACAGAAGTGGTATTTGTCTTAGTCAATGATTTCTGATGACAAATTCTTTGGTGTGTAAAAATTTCCCAGAACATAGATGATAGAAGACTCATGCATCATCTTTATCAATAGTGATTGATGTGGGCGACTTAGATGCTCATCACATGGGGAAGGAAGGGATCTTCAGCATCAAATACAAGACAATGTTTTTAGCACAGCAGAGGCAAGAGTCAGTTCTTTGTGAGCAGGGGTCAATAGCCTGTTTTCTTGAGGGGAAGGAAAACAGGATTCTCAGGAAATGTAATATTTGCTCCTATAATCACAAAAGAAGAAATTTCCTACAATAAGTTCCTTCACAAGGTACAATTAGCATATTTTTAGGGTAAGGGGGCAAGTCACTCCTGATACCAGTCAACGAGGCACTTTGGGGGTCGGTGCTCAAGCAAAAATAATTGGGGGGGGTAGACATCGGTCGCCATCTGACAGCAGGAGCCTTGCAAACCCGCCTCTCCTCGCAAGGAGTTTTCTCGGCTTAGTGAGTTCAGAAATGGCTTCCAGCAGGTAAGTACCTATATCTAGAATATATAAATAATTCTTTACCATTTAGGCCATGACACAAATTGCAATGAATTTCAAAGAACTGGGATTATACCGATCACTTTCAATCACCATAATGTAATTAAGCCAGAAGTTAGTAACAAAAAGGTAAATTTAAAATCCCTCCAAGAAATTAATAACCATACTTCTAAATGTATCCAGTTAAGTAAAATTTTATAGCACATTTATTTGAAAATCTTTTGATGTGAACAATAATAAAGTAATTACATAACAAACTTGTGGGAAACCATGAAAATAGAACTTTGAAAAATAATAGGTTTAAGTGCTTGTATTAGAAAAAGATAAAGGCTGAAAATAAATGAGGTAAACACTTAATTTGGACAAGACAAAATAAAAATAAGAGTAAGAAGGAGAAAAGGCAAAAAGGTTGAAGGGAGATAAAAACAGAGACAGGACAAGGAATGGACTAGAACACAAGGAAACAACAGAGGGTTTCCCCAAATGTTTCCTAAAATATAGAAAAACAGACAAATATCTGGCCAGATACCTTAAAAATATGAAGAGCTAAAATGCAAAAATAATATTAAGAATAAAAAAAGAAACCTAATAACAGACACAGAAGATATGGTCATAGAGTATTATAAATACTGCTTTTGCCAATATATTGGAAAACTTGGATGAAATGGCTGAATTTCTAGAAAAACCCAAGCTACCACAACTGACTCAAGCATAAAGAGAATCTGAACAATTTTATAACAATTAAGGAGTGAACTCAGGGTTAAAATCTATCTCATAAAGAAAACACTTTCACCTGCTGGTTTTCTGGGCAAGTTCTATTAGAATGTAAAAGGACAGGGGCGCCTGGGGGCCTCAGTCGGTTCACGGCTTCAGCTCAAGTCATGATCTCACGGTTCGTGGGTTCGAGCCCTGTGTCGGGCTCTGTGCTGACAGCTCAGAGCCTGGAGCCTGCTTCAGATTCTGTGTCTCCCTCTCTCTCTGACCCTCCTCTGCTCACGCTGTCTCTGTCTCTCAAAAATAAATTTTAAAAAACATAAAAAAATTTTTTTTAAAAATGTAAAAGAGCAGATTATTCTGGTCTTCCACAAACTCAAAAACTAGAAAGCTGGAGACTAGTAACAAAACTTATTCTACGAGGCGATAATAACCTTGATACACGCTAACAAAGGTCGATAAAAAAGGAAAATCTCAAGCTAGTCAAGAACAAAAATGAAAATTCCTAAACAAACATGACCAGGCTTTATCCCAAGGATATGAGGTCATATAACATCAGAGCATCTGTGAATCTAATTCACTCCCTCTAACTAGGTAAGGGGAAGGCACGTATAATCATCTCAGTCCGCCCAGAAAATAAAATGACAGATGTTTACATCTATTTAGGGGGGAAATATCTTATTAGAAAACTAGAAGTAAGAGGGAGCTAACTTAATTTGATAAAGGGTATTGTTCAAACACAGCAAACATAATTCTTAGCTATGAAACGTCAGAAGCATGGCCTTCAAAACAATCAGCAAGAAAATGTATTTAGTATTGCAGCTTCTATCAGCCTGGTCCTAGAGGCCCTGGTCTGTACGACGAGAAAACTTTCCATGTGGATTGGAAAGGAAGATGTTATCACGATGTCCACATAGAACAATTCAAAAGGCTCGACAGATATGTCAATAGTAATAATGAAAGTTTAATAAAGTGTCCCTTCTAAGATCAATGAGCAAATACGAATTGTATTTCTGTAAACCAGCAATGAAAAGATTAAAAAATATACAATTAAAAAGCCCCACCAAACGGATATAGGAATGTTTAATAAAATAAGAACAAGTTTTAGAGAAATTTATCTTCCGGAAGACGTTTAAAAAGAGATGAAGGGGGAGGTGTGCCGTGCTTATGAACTGAGTTACCTGATACATATGAACGTCAGTTCATTTGTTGATCTCTGGAATTTCAGTCAAAATTTCAACAGAGTTCTAATTCTTTTTTAAAAAATCATTAGAGAGAGAGAGAGAGAGAGGGAGAGAATGTATGTGAGCAGGGGAGGGGTAGACAGAGAGAGAATCCCAAGCAGGCTCCGTGCCCAGCGCTGAGCCCAGTGCGGGGCTCGACCTCATGACCCCGGGACCACGATGTGAGCTGACGTCAGGAGCTGGAGGCTTAGCTGACTGAGCCCCCCGGGCGCCCCAGCGGAGCTCTACTTCTGAAGCCTTGATGAAAATAGAGAAGGTGAAGAGGGGGCATGACACTCCTGGAGGAGAGTTTTCAGGGATTTTATCAGATGCTGACTATAAAACTATAAACTTTCCCCCCCAAGACTCCACAAAGTGAAAAGACAAGTCGAATTTGGAAAAAGGTGTAAGCAGCCCACAAACAGTAAAAGGTCAATAATATGTGTCATTAACACGTAAAGGACTCCGTGAGGAAATAAACGAACCAGGAGGAAAACAGACAAAGACGACTTAACGGAGGAGCAGCGTGAGCTGTCAACACGCAAACAAATAAATCTAGAAAATACGAATTAAGACTGCAAGAAGATAACTATATTTGACTGTTGGATTGGGGGGACACGCGCAGTTTAACAAGGCCAGGCTCTGCGAGGCGAGAAGGGCACGGACCCGCTGCTTCGGAGCGGGACGCTGGCGTCATGTTTTATTTTTCCGCACACAAGTGCTTTGTTGAATTCGACCGCAGACTGACGTGTACACAAAGGGCAGTGAGGGGGGTGACAGTCCACGGGCGGCCACTAGGAGCTTCCGTGACCTTTCATGATCTCTGAAATTGCTTGGAACACCCCCTGTGAGCTGAAAACAGCGGTGAAGGCAGTGATCAGAAGGTGGCCCAAGACCAGGCCCAGAGGACCAGGCACTTGGCAGTGGAGGGGTGGCCCTGGGCCCCGGTCAGGTCACCCACCGCCTTCCGGTCCCTAGACTTCAAGGAGGGGGCGGATACCACGAGGCCCAGGCGGCGCCGCTTCGTGAGGATGGGGCTGAGCAGGGACCAGACCGCGGGGCTGGGCGCAGAGGTGTCACCCTGGAGGTTTGATCCTGGCGGTCCCCGCCGGAGCCGAGCTCGGGTGCCCCAAGCACAGGCATCTCGAGCTCCTCCTCAGCGTCTCACAGGCGGGGGACGCTGGGGTGGGAGCCAGCGAAGAAGGGCCGGGACTTAGGTTCCCCGGGGAAGGGGGAGCAGCTGCGGTCGGGGCCCCGCCTCCCAGGGGTCTGGATTTCTCCCGAGTTTCTCTTTCCTGGCTTTTTCGAGCGTGGTGAGCTGGCTGGGGGCTAGAAGGGGGACGGATGACCGAGGGGCAGGACGTCAGGTTCACCGGGGCGGGCGGGGGAGTTCCTGTCCCGCGCTCAGGCCAGGCCTGCGCGGCTGCCCCCCTCCCCGGTCTAGGGGTGCGGGTGGCCTGGGGCCTTCCCCTCAGCCTGGGACTCGCCCTCTTCCCTGTTTTGCGCGGGTCTCGGCTTATTACCCAGTGTTGTGCCCGGACCTGCCCGGTGGATCCTGGGATTGCAAGAAGTCCTTTAGCTACAACTACCAGGAAACTTCGAAAACCTTTAAGAATACAAGACTGGGAATTACACAGCACAGCTGTGGCCACAAAGAGGGTGGGGGTGGGGGCTGGAGGGAGACGGAGAGGGAGGGGGAGTGCGGGCGAAGCATAACAGCCGGGAGCGGGAGGGCAGGAGAAGGCACAGCCAGGGGTCCAATGATCAGTTATCAAAGTCAAGTCAACCGAGGTCTTCCAGAGGCGGCCATGCTCCTCGTCTCGTGTTTGGCTGGCAACGTGTTTGTTGGGGACAGCCGCCCTGGTGGCTGTCCCTGATACGTATGATTAAGTCGGGCGCTGTGATTTGCCGAAGCTCCACGTTCAGGAGTGTGTGTTGGTACAAGAGAGGGCTGCGCTCCTGGCAGGACCCTCACCCCGAGTCACCGCGGCTCAGGTGGGGCTACGCGCAACGTGGCCATCCTTCTGGGGCGCTGCCCAGCCCGGAAGGTGAGACCCACGCTGCCCATCTGGTAGGGGTGGGTGCAGTACTTGCGACGATTTGATGTCCTGTGGAGTTAGAGATGATGCGTGCTTACGACTCACCAGTGCCAGTCCCAGTTAACAGAGCTGAGAGACGGTCAGGCGTACGTGGGCCAGGAGCGTATCCAAGAATGTTAAAAGCGGTATTATGCATAAGCGCAAAAATCTGGAAATAACTCATATTCCCGTAAGCAAAGGAATGGATACATAACTTGTGATAGTGATACAGTGGAATATTATGTAGCAGCAAGAAATGAAATAGAGCCAAGTTCAGGATTGTCCTAGAAACAATGCCCAGTAAAAACAGGAAGTTTCTGGAAAATATACATGCCATGATACGATTTTTATAGAGCTCAAAACCAAAATAAAGCAGTGTGCATTTAGGGGTCCGTGTGTGGTAAGATTCTACAGCAAAGCCAGGGGAATGGTAAACACAAATTCAGGATGAGAGCTACTTATCCAGGGGTGTGCGCTGGGGTGGACGGGGCGGTGGAGTAAGGACGGGTGTGCGGGCAGATTTAACGGTATTGGTCATTTTATCCCTTTTTCCCACTTTATTGAGCTGATAAAATCGTATATATTTAAAATGTACAATGTGATGATTTGATGTATTATAAATATATATAAATGAAAACCACTATCAACACATCTGTGTTGTGTCACATGATTATCTTTGTGTGTATGTGTGTGTGTGTGCACACACATGTGCATGTGCCTGTGGTGAGAACACTTACCATCTACTCTTGGCAAATTTCAAGCATGAAATACAGTATTATTAAACAGCTGCCGTGCTGTCCGTCAGCTCCCCAGAACTTGGTCATCTTTTTTAAATGCTTATTTGTTTTTGAGACAGAGCATGAGTGGGGGAGGGGCAGACAGAGAGGGAGACACAGAATCTGAAGCAGGCTCCAGGCTGCGAGCTGTCAGCACAGAGCCCGATGTGGGGCCCGAACTCATGAACTGTGAGATCCTGACCGGAGCCGAAGTCAGACGCTTAGTCAACTGAGCCCCCAGGCGCCCCGACTTACTCCTCTTACGACTGGGAACGTGGACCTCTGCCCGGCGCCTGCCCACTCCCCTTCTTGTCACGCCTCTGGCAGCCACCACTCTACTTTGTTTCTATAAACTTGACTTTTTTTTTTTTTTTAACATTCCACATATGAGTGAGATTACACGGTATTTCTCTTTCTTTTTCTGGCTTATTCCACTAGCATAGTGTCCTTGGGGTTACCCATGTTGTCACCAGTGGCAGGACTTCACGGTCTTTTTAATGGCTGGGAAACGTTCCACGGCACAGGCTGTGTTCCCTCTCCACTCGCCTGGCGAGGGACGTCTAGGTGGTTGCCACAGCTCGGCTCCCGCAAGCGACGGGGCAGTGCGCGTGGGGTGCCGATGCCTCTCGGACGTGCTGGTCCCATTGCCTTCGGCCGCCCGCTCAGAAGGGGCTGCTGGGTTATGGGGAAGACTGGCTCCATCCCGTCCCCGAGGGAGGCGCCGAGTCACATCCCCCTCACCCTCACCGGCACCTGCCTGCTTCTGAACCCGCCATCCCCGTGGTTGTGAAGTGCTCGCTCATTGTGGTTTGATTTGCTGGCGTTTCTCTGATGATGAGTCCTATTGAGCACTTTTCTATGTGGGCCATTTTTATGTCTTTGGAAACTTGTCTGTTTAGGTCCTTTGCCCTAATTTTAAAATTGGATTCTGCTTTTTTTTTTTTTTTTTATTGAGTTATAGGCTTTTCCTCCATAGTTCAGGCACTAACTCCCCTCGGCTGCGTGAGAGGCGGACACTTCCTAATTGTCTCTGTTCCGTGAGTCCCGCCCACCTGTGAGCTGTCCGCCTTCCCTCCGGCGACCGATTTCTAGAATCAATCTCTTCAGTTGCTGAGACTTGTCTAGTGACCTAACACAGGGTCCATCTTGGAGAACGTTAGGTGTGCGCCGGAGAAGAACGTGCGTCCTGCTGTCTTGGATGGAGCGTCCTGTATGCGCCTCTTGGGTCCATCTGGTCTGAAGCTTGGTGTCCAGTGGTCAGGCCCAGGGTCTGGTTTTTGTCTGGACGCGCTCTCTGTGCGGACAGTGGGCGCTGGTGTCTTCCACCACCTCTGCGTTGCTGTTCATTCCCCTTCAAATCCTATGTGCTGAACGTACCTAAGCACTCCACTGTGAGGTGCATGTGTATTTACAATTATTATCAACTTTCGTGGCTGGGACTCCTAGTCGTCATATAGTGATTTTCTTTGTCTCTTGTTACAGGTCTTCACTTAAGACCTGTCTTGTCTGGGTCTAACCCGCTGTCGTTTGGTTCTCACGTTACGGGTGTCTTTCCCGTCCCTTCACCTTGAGCCTATGTGTGTCCTTGAAGCTGAACCGAGTCTCTTAAGGCAAGTGTAGAGCTGGGTTTTCGAAAACAAATGAATCCAGCCACACTATCTTTTGATCTGAGAACTTAATTCATTTACATTGAAAACATTATTCAGGTAGGCACTGGTTATCGCCATCTTGCTAAGATTTTTCTGGACAGTCGGTCGCTCCTTCCTTCCTCGCCGTTTTCCTTCACGATGGGATCGTTTTCTGCAGCGGCAACTTTCGATTCTCTTCTCTACTTTTTGTGCATCTGCTGTTGACTTTTGCTTCGTGGCTCCCGCGAGGCTCACATGAAGTGTCTTGTGGTTCTGACAGTCTGTTTGAAGCTGATAACGATGTAACTGCAATCACATTTAAAAAACTCTGCATTTATCCTCCTCACCACAGTTTATGCAATAGGCTCCATGCCCAACGTGGAGCCCAACACGGGGCTTGAGATCAAGACCTGAGCTAAGATCAAGGGTCAGACACTTAACTGACCGGGCCACCCAGGCGCCCCCATATTTTATATTTTTGATGTCACAATTTACATCTTTTAAAAAATGTTCCTTTAGTTTTTAGAGGGGGAGGGGCAAAGAGAGAGGGGGACTGAGGACCTAAGGCAGGCTCTGGGCTGACCGCAGAGACCGCAGTTTGGGGCTCGAATTCACGTGCCGAGCGATCATGACCAGAGCTAAAGTTGGTGCTTCACACGCTGAGCCCCCAGGGGCTCCACATTTTACATCTTTTAACGCTGTTGTCCATTAACAGGCTGTGCTGGCTATGTTTGTTTTAACACATTTTTCCTTTATCATTTCTACTAGAGTCAGCTGATTTAAAAAAATTTATTCTTGAGAGCGGGAGGGATAACATGCACGGGGGAGGGGCAGAGAGAGAGGGAGAGCGAGAATCCCAGCAGGCTCTGCCCAATGCGGGGCTCTGACTCACAAATCCTGAGATCCTGACCTGAGCCGAAGTCAAGAGTCAGATACTTAACAGACTGAGCCACCCAGGTGCCCCTAGAGTGATTTAAACATTGCTATCACTATTACATTACCATTACATTCTGGAATATTCGGAATTTGACTATGTACTTACCTTTACCACTGAGCTTTATGTGTTCATATTTTTTCACATTCCTAGTTTACCAGTGTCCTCTCCCTTGATCTTGAAGAGCTCCCCTTAGCATGTCTTATAAGGTAGGGCTAGTGGTGAGGAGATCCTCAGCTTTTCCCTACCTGGAGAAGTTTTTGTCTTTCCGTTTCTGAAGGACAGCTCTCCTGGGTAAAGTCCTCTTGGGCGACATTTTTTCCTTCAGCACTTCAGCATCTCACCCGGCCCTGCAGGCCTGCACGGCTTCTGCTGGGGAGTCTGCCGCCGCCTAATGGGCGGATGGAGCGAGCTCCTTTCCTCTGCTGCTTCTGAAATTCTTGTCTTTGACTTTTGGGCAGTTTTTTTTTTTTTTTTTTTTTGAGAGAGAGAGAGAGAGAGAGAGAGAGAATCCCAAGCAGGCTCTGTGCTGTCAGTACAGAGCCTGATGTAGGGCTCAAACTCATGAACTGTGAGACCATGACTTGAGCTGAAGTTGGAGCTCAACCAGCTGAGCCACCCAGGCGCCCTTGATAGTTTCTTCCGTAAGGTGCCTTGGCAAGGTCCTCCTTGGGCTGCGCCTGTTTGGAGACCCCTAGGTCCTCCAGTATGTGTGCTGGAACGTCCCCACTTGACTTACGGACTCTCATCCATGACTAATTGTCAAGGTGGATATTCTCCGTGGTCAGAACTCAGTTCTGCCACCTCGCTGCTGGTGGCACAATAACGCGCCTCTTTCTCAAACAGTGCCACACAGGCAGGCGCTGGCTTTGTCTCTTTGGCGTTGGCTCCGTTGTCAGGTTCTGTGCCTGAGCAGCTCCAGGCAGACTCCGTAACCGTCCATTCAGGAGGAGAAAGATCTTCTACGCGTTTCCTTGGTTGGTTTTTATTTCATGATGATTTATTATTATAATATCACGTGATAAACAACAAATCGGAAGGAGTTTCATGAAGAGGGTAGTCACGTGTTATTGTTAGGACTCACTGGATTTGAAAATGAAGCTGTTTCTTCATTTTCAGCCTCTCAAGACAGCAAAACTCTCAAAGTAATGAGCGCTGTAAGACAAGGAGCAAACTGACTACAGCAAGATGTTTCAGGGGAAACGTGAAGATGAGCGTGTGCCTGTAAGATGCGTACTTGAGATTTAGAAGTACTTCAGGGCGTTCCTGGAGACCGGCGTTTCTTGACCTTGGTTCTGTTGACTTTTGGGGCCGGATAACTTCCTTCTGAGGGAGCTCTTCTGCGTGGTGTTGGGTGTTTGGCATCATACGGGCTCCCCACTCACGAGATGACAGCTCCGCACTGCTTGTGAAAACCGAAAACGTCTCCAGACTTTGCCAAATGTTCCTCAGGCAGCAGCAAAATCACCTCCGGTTGGGAGCCTCTCTTGTAGACGTTTTTCTATAAATAGGGTTTTGTAGAGACTTAAGGAAGGTGTCCCATGTACCCTGATTCTCAACCCGAGGTGGATAAGAGCCTGTCTTAAGAGATTATAAGTTGATATAGAGGAAAGCCACACAATTTGTAAACAAATTATATCAGCTTAGGCTACAAGGGAAAGAAAGTTCAAAACCAGAAGAAGCCTTTGAGCCCTCAGCTTCCTAAGACAGAAAGCGGGCTGAGGGAAGGCCTCAGCTGAGCCTGTGGGCCGTTTGTCATGGAAAACAAGGAAATGGCTCTAGAAAGAGAGCTTGGAATCCAAAGAGGAGACCCAGAACCACAGAGAACCACGTCCAGGGAACAGAGCTGTCCTAACCAAAGTGCAATGTCCTTGGCTGGATTTCAGGGTTGCGAGGCCCATTTTTGGTTAGGAGTGAAGTGACACGGTGACACAGAGTCGTGTTGGGTGGGAGGGGTGGGATCACTGGTGCCACACGCATCTTTGTGAAGAAGAGCCATGTTTGGGCTGCTGTATTTGAGGGTCTCAGGCTCACACAGACCCAACCGAGTAGGACCCTGGACCCTGAGCTGTGCTGTGACGGGATGGGACTCTGGGGTCCTGGTTGAGGTGAGCATGTCTGGTGTGCGGGAGGGATGAGAGTTGTGGCCAGAGGGTCAACGGGGCCAGGCCGTATTTCCCAAGGAAAGCGGCCACGACACCTCCCTTCCCAGAATTCCGTTTTGCAGCGTGAACTTGCCGCTACCGCTCTTGAGGTGAAACATATTTCTGAACAGCTTTGAAAGTGGGTGGCCTGAGGCTTCTCTGTCAGAAAGCATATGTTAGAAGTGGTGCCATGGCAGCTCTGGGCACAGCCCTCAACGGGCTGGACTGGTTCCTCTTCCGGCTTCTTGGAAGCCACTTCCATGGAAGAAATGTGGCCCACTGGCTGGGACACCTTCCTGACCATGGGCACAAGGCGCCTGGCACTAGGCGGCGCTCAGTGTGGCTGTGCACACACGACAGGAACAGGTGCTTTGGCTCACCCAGCCCCACCCCCCCAGGACTTGTAACAGAGCTCCAGCTCCAGGGACAGACCCAGGCTTGGCCCGTAAGGATATTGCATTTCCTTGGCCATAATGATTGGATTGCGATTAGAGATGTGGCTCAAGGCCAGAGAGACAATTCTGGAACATTGACAGGAGCTTCTGAGAAAGAGAGGGTCACTGTGGGGCTGGAACGTGGGTTCAGCTGCAGGGACCGAGGCTCGAAATCCCCATGGCTGAAATACCCCCTAACAGCTTCATCTGACTCGGTTTACGGAGCACACGGGTCCTGGGCCTTCCTGTCTTACCCCCCCCCCCCCAGGATGTCGTTCTCATCACACGTCCGAGACGGCTTCTCACTGGACCCGCTTTCCAAACAAGACGCGTGCTGGGATGTGCGCCTCTTCCTTTCAGGGTGTGGCCGGGGGGTCCCCACTTTAGTTCTGTGCATTTCCTTGTGCGATCAGCATTTGGGGAGGATCCAGAGAGCATGTTCTAGTGGTGGGTGGGTTCTAGAAGCCCTCACGTGAAAGTGCTGTACCCCAAACTAGTAACACCCAAGGACCGTGACCACTCCCGACTGAAGGGTGCGGGGAGGGGCGGGTGGGGAGGGTCTGCTGTGACGGGATGTGTGAACTCTGGAGGAGCAGCACAGACGGCTTGAGGCCAGGCCGACAGGCAGGAGCTGCAGGAAGGAACACGTGACCACAGTTTCCTGCTGGAGCCTCTCACCGAGCAGACCCTTCTAGAATACAGAGGGCAAGGGAGTCTGAGGCTACGCCTCTGTAGGGCAGACAGCAGGGTGGAGAGGTGTAATGCACAGATCTGGGGGAGCTCATGGAAGATTCCAGCAGGCCTGGGGAGACGGTCAGCAGGTAACTGGCTTTATGGGCTTCGTTCAGAATTCCACTCCAATGGGAGAAGGGGAGATGGACACTGAAAAGTGAGAAGCAAATGCGTCCCCTTCCCCTCGGGCCACCACGCTGGGGAGACTGGCGTCTGGCAGCGGCAGAAACCATTTGCTCCCATGAAGGAAACCCCGGGGGGGAGGTGGCCGGTGTGGAGGGCAGTGGGGAGCAAAGGCGCAGGCGGGTGGAGGCAGGTTGATGGCAGATCACAGAGCACCTTGATCCAGCCATGTCTGAAGTCACTACCGCTGGACTTCTCAGTCCGACAAGCCCGCACATCCTGTTCATTTCTCTTAAACTCATAGTAGCGGTTTTGTTTGTTTGGCTGCGTTCAGACACTCTAGAGCCTGTTCTGGGCTCCTTCCGACCTTTATCTGGGATTGACGCCAGACCCCAGGCTCCAGGCAGGGAGGGGCAAAGCCAGGCGCCTCTGCGGGCGAGCCCTGTGCGAGCCACCCAGCAGCGCCTCCCCTGCCTGCGGGCGATGTTTCTCTTACACCCGAGCAGACTGACAGCCAGGACGGCCGAGGACTCCTTCCTCATTCAGGCCTCAGGCAGAGGCTTCCTTCAATTTCTACTGAGGATTTTAAGGGAGTGAACGTTTCTGAGGCTGAGCGGAGCCGTCAGGCGTGTTTTGTTCTCTCTGGCGTGTTGTGACTTCTGCCAGTGACCTCACAGGGCTGGAGCCGTCTACACCGGCTGTGCCAGACCCTCCTGATGACAGGAGATGACTTCACAGGTGGAGAAGGCAACACCGTCAGGTGGAGAGTGAAGCCCTTTGGCTTCCTAGGTGTGACCGCCCAGGGTCCCAACGCATTCCTTCCTTCCACCCTTTTCATTATCTGGGGTCATCTATGGGTGAAATATCCCAAGATGCGGGCAGTGCCTGTGTTTGGACCTTTATCCAAGGTGTCTGAACGCAGGCTGTGCCCCAAACCGATTGAGTGAGTGTCTCTGGCTCAGAGCCTGCACATCAGTGTTTTTCTTAAGTTCCAACACGCAGACACGTTTGAGAGCCGCTGCCGCGAGCTCTGGCCACTGCCCGCCAGGTGGGCTGCCTGCCTTCCAGGCTGCGACCTCCACGTCCTCTGCCGGTGACCCCACTAGCGCAGAAGAGCCTCCTCCGAGGCCCCTGCAGGCTTAGCTGGGGGCCCAGACAAGCCTTCTGGCCTCACTGACCTGCATCTCCATGCTCCTGGCTGAGGTCCCCCATCCTGAGGATGGTGCTGATGAAGTAGAACCACGCCAGTGTATCTCCTTGATTGGGTGAAACTGAAGGGGAAGATTTGAATCCAACTTTATACCAGAAGCTAATTCAAAATGGGGAGGCTATCGTTGGGAATAAAATAAACTCAATAACAAGGCAAGGTCAAAGCATATCCAGCAACTCATGCCAGACTTTGGAAAGGTGGCCTCAAACCTTCTGTTGGTTTGTACAAGCCCTGGACCCAGGCCCAAGTGGGTCTCAATCTGTTAATTCAAAGGATTCCTGAGCCACAATGATCATTTCCTATCCCATGGGGATTAAAAAAGATACTATGGATGACTCTATGCCCACAGATTTGATAAGTTAGATGAAATTGACTGACTTCTCGAAGAACGCAAACTATCCAAACTCACACAAGGAGGCACAGATAATCTGATAGGTTTATTTCTATTAAAGAAGCTTAATCTATGATTAATAGCCTTCTGGGAAAAAAAAGCCCCCAGCCCCGGTAGCTTGACTGGTGAAATCCACCAAACATTTAAGGAAGAAATGGTACCGATTTTCTACAATCTCTTCCAGCAAATAGAAGCAAAGGGAACACTTCCTAATTTATTCTGTGAGGCAAATATTACCTTAATGCCAACACCAGATAACGGGAGAAGAAGGATAGAAAACTACAAACCAGTAACTCATGAACATAGATGCAAATATCCCCCACAAAGTATTGGCCAATGAAATCCAGCAATATACAGAATGTACAAATGGAACAGAATAGCAATCTCAGAAATTGACACTCACACGAGTATAACCGACTTACCTGTCGTGGGGGCACAGGTGCAGAGCAGAGGAAAAAGGACAGACTCTTCAACAAATGGTGCTGGAACTGTTGGACATTCACCTGCATACCCGAGAAGACTCCAGACCGAGATCTTACATCCTTCCCAGAAAAAATAGCTCAAAATGGGTCATTGACCTGAATGCAAAATGTAAAACTGTTTTTTTAAACATTCATTTATTTTGAGAAATAGAGCCAGAGTGTGAGTGTGGGAGGGGGACACAGAATCGGAAGCAGGGTCCAGGCTCTGAGCTGTCAGCACAGAGCCCGATGTGGGGCTTGAACCCCTGAACTGAGAGATCGTGACCTGAGCCGAGGTAGAATTCCCAACTGACCGAGTCATCCAACTGTAGCTCAAACATAAAATTGAAAAGGTGTCTAGAAGATTACGTAGGGGACTCTAAGGGACCTTGGATCTGGTGATGACATTTAGATAAGAGCCATGATCCATGAAGAAAAATAGAAGTTGGATTTCATTAAAATTTAAAACTTATGCTCTGAGAAAGACATTGGTACGGGAATGAACAGACAAGCTGAGAACAGAGGACAAAAGTCTTTGCAAGCACACGTCTGACACAGGACTCGGGGGGAATGAAGGAAGACAAACGAATAAGAAGAGGCAGAGTCTGTTTGTTCCAGGTCTGTTACAGCAGGAGATGCGTTGCTCCCGTTTGACGGACTCTCCGAGCAGACAGCAGTGGGAAAGCTTGTTGTGGGAAATCTCGGGTCCGGCGGGCGGCTCTGGCCGACGCCGACCACGCCCGGGAGCCTGGGCTCTAGAAATGGTTGCTTAGGGAAGCATATTTGGCTTTCTCTGGTTGGTCCTAAATTGGAAGTGGGGACAAAATCCAGGAAGTGTCGGTTAGAAAGCCCTGCTGTTTGGGGTTGGTTCGGTTTCCCGGGCCGGTGCTGTGGAGGTCTGACGCCCCACAGGTCCACCTCACCGCAGGCGGGCCACCGTGCACAAGGCGGCCACCGTCCTATTTTATATATAGTTTGTCCGTTTGGATGCTTAGTCTCTCTTTTCTGTCCAAAAATATATACAGAAATCTGACGCAGCAGCCAGAACCCAAAGATCCCGATTACAAACGGGCAGAGGAGCTAAATGTGGAGCTCAGCAGAGCAGACACGCAGATGGCGGGAAGACGCAGAGCCATCCCTTCTTACGGAATCGCAGGTCAAAACACAGAGATGTGCTCCACAGCCATTGTCACGGCTGAGGCACAACAGGGACCGCGGCACTGAGCGCTGGCGAGGGCGCGGGGCGACGGGAACGCGGTTCGCGGCTGGTGGGAGCGCCAGCTGGTGCGGCCGCGCTGGGGGACGGCGCCGCGCTGTCTCACAAGCTAAACATCACGCAACACCAGCCAGCAAGGCCCCCTCACCACCTGCCCAGGCCTGCGAAGGTGTGTGTCCACGCAGACCCGCCCCTGAACGCTTACGGCGGCTTTCAGATCAGCACCCCAAACCGGAGGCAGGCAAGGTCGCCCTCAGCCCGCGAGTGGATCAATTCCAGACCACGGAAGATTATTCAGCAACGAAGAGAAGCCATTAGTCGTGAACATACGAGAAGCCTGAAGTGCACACCATTAAGTGAAAGGAGCCAGTCTGGAGAGGCCGCACGCTGTCTGATTCCGGGCACATGACTTCATGGAAAAGGCAAAACTGTGGGCACTGAACCGGGCGGGGGACCCCAGGGGCTTCCGGGAAGGAGGCTCAGTAGACGGCGGGTGGGCCGGACCTGCGTGCCCCTGTCACCAGGGGCTCAGGACGTTGCGTGTGGTCAGAACCATAGAACTTTCCAGCTCAGAACGACCCTGACTGCACACCACTTAAAAACCAGCCATTTAGGGTTCAGGTTTACCGGCTCCCAGGAAGGGATACACTGTGTGACAACAGGATTGAACTGTGACACACGCGTGTGGGACAGCCCCGGTCAGGGAGAGGGGGTGGCAAGGCGCTAAGTGACCAGGGAAGCGGGTGGGAGCCGCGGAAGAGGGTCCCCAGCCCGGACTGCAGTCCGTAAAGCCGCCGTCCCTGGGGGTCCAGGGCCACAGCCACGCAGACAGCCCGGACCAGCGAGCGGTGCGGGGGCGAGCGGGAGGCGGGCCTCCACCTCGCAGGGAGGATTTCCGGGGAAGCAGGGCGAGGATGACCCGCGGGGTGTGGGTCGCAGGAGGCAGTGGCAGCAGGCACTCGGGTCAGCACACTTGAGATGCAGACGACTCCTCCAGAATCGTCGACAGAGTCGCGTGCGCTCCGGACTGGCCCGCCCGGTCGCCGGGAGCACCCCCAGGGCCGGCTCCTGGCTTCTAAGCGCTGTTCTCCGGTAAAAGGACCCGGGGCCCGTGGAGAAACGGCTGATCCCAGGGTGGGGCCGGGACGTGCGCAAGACGAACCTGTGTCAGGAACGGGGAGAAGGGCTTCGGCCAGCGGGCTCTTCCCTGCCGAGGGCGTGCGGGGCCGGGGCCCAGGCCCAGAGCAGCCGATCGACGGAACACGTGGCAGAGGGTGATAATCCGAACACTAACGTAAACAGCCACGGGGCTAAATCGATCTAAGTGACCGAGTAAGCACTGGTGGGGGGGGAGAACTCTCCGTGCAGACGAATTCCACATAATTCATGCAGATGCTCCTCCTCAAGCAGGTTCTCCAGTCAAGGAGGGCCGTTCCTGGGGTGTGGCTGCAGAGTGACCCCCCACCCCCAGGTCAGCGTGGATGGGCGGGAAGAGTCACTTCCCAGCGGAGAGCCTGGCGGCCGAGGCCCGCGGTGACGCGTCGTGTTGACTGTGCCTTCCTGCCACATGACGTGACCGTCTCTGTGATGACTTCCCAGACCCACAGCACGAGGGAGACCTCAAAGTCCAGAATTTGGAAACACCGACCAGTGTTCCTCCAGACCGTCGAGGCCATCGGCTCCAGGGGGTCGGAGAGCAGCACCTCGCGGCCCGGGTGCTTTGCACACGGCGCACCTGCGGCACCAGACGCGGGGGTTTCCCGCACCGAGCAGCCCACACGCTCTGCAGGCACGAAGCGTGTCCCACGCTGTAGTCCTGACCTGGCAGCCTGGCCTGGGCGCAGACCCCGAAGGTCAAGGGTCTGGCCGCACATAGTCGCCCCCACTCCAGACCCTGGTCACAGGCACGGGCCGCCCGGTACTTCTGACCAACCAGATACAAATCAGGGGCTCCTGAGACCGCGTGCTCGGCTTGGCCATTTGCTAGAACAGTTCACGGGACCCAGGGCGGCCAGGACCTCGCGGGGCACGGTGACGGGCACGAGCAGACAGCCAGGTAAACAGGCCCCGAGGGCGAGACGCGGAGGCCCCGGGAGAGCCAGCCTCTGTCCCTGCGGAGCGTGGGGCGTGTCACCCTCTCAGCACGTGGGCACGGTCTCCAATCGGGAACGTCTCTGAACCCATCACTTAGGGTTTTCCCGGAGGTTCCGTTCTGTGGGCACGACCGATAGATCAGATCACTGTCCGTCAGTGACTGACTCAGCCCCATGCCCTCCCCGAGGTCACTGGTTCCTCAGGCCACCAGCCCCCATCCTGGGTGACCCCAGGGCCACCTCAGCAGGAAGTCAGGTAAGAGTTCATCTCCCACCGCCACCATCCAGGGCCGGGGGTGGCGGACTAGAACGTTCTGCAGCCCAGGGGGCCGCCGGGGTAGAGGAGCCCGGGAGACAGGCCGACTGAGGGGGGCGAGCGGGACGTGGGGGCCGGGGGCACAGGAAGACGGGGTCCTGGGTGAGGTGAGGCTTCCAGGGAGCAGGAGTCAGGGGTCAGGCGTGGTTCATGCACGGTGGCAGCAGGGCCCCACGAACGGGGGGTCTCGGTGACGGGAGACCGTGTGGGTCTCGTGAGGGCTGTGCTCTGACCGCTCAGGCTTCCGGTCAAACTGCTCTGCCAACGACAGGCTGCTGGGGAGGGCAGAGGCGCCGGGCCGCGGCCCGCGAAGGCCCGTTGTGCGCAATGTGGACTTGATAACCGAGTTGCGTGTAAAGTCTGTGTTTAAAGCTCAGCGTTGGGGGAACGCGCCTTCCCTCTGAGTCGAGGAAAGCACGTCCGTCCACACGCTTGGCGCCCAGGATGTAAGTGTTGTGGGTGCCGGCCCGTCCTTGGCAGGTGTGCGGGGGCTCCGCTGGCAGAGACCCTCCGCCCAGCCGGGCGGGCAAAGCCTGAGCCTCCGCAAGGCCCCGCCGGGCCCTGGCCTCCTCGACCTGGGGCGGGGTGTGAGCACACTCACCTTCCCCCTTTGGTTTTGGGAAGAAAGGCGGATCCTCACTGAGGAGCCGGTGGCCAGGCGACGGGAGAGGAAGCGCCGACCGGCCCCGCCCCCTTCCTGACAGTCCACAGGGCACAGCAGGGACGGCCGCGGGGTGCAGATGGAGACCCCGAGCCACCGGGTCAGATGCATAGGAAAGGGCAGGACGTGTCATGGGCGCGAATGTCACGGTTGAAGGAATGCTTGAAAGTGTCGTCACCACCCTGGGACAGCGGCCCCCAGGTCCCCAGGAACCGTGAAAGGAGGCGTTTTGGAAGTCCTGCTTTGACTCCCGCCCCTCCGATCCCCCAAGGTCGTTAACCGAGTTCCGTGTTTCTACGGGATTTGCCTGACGAAGTCCTGAGCGCCGTCTCTGCGGCCGCGGCCGGTTCAGGCCGCCGTTTCCCAGCTCAGCCCGGCCTCCGGTTCCGTGGCCGCGCTCAGCGGCCGGGTCTCGCCGCCTGTGACCGTCGGGAGCCTCGCGCCCTGGCCTGCCATGCGGGCCTCGTCCAGCCTGGAGCGCTGCCCGTCTCCTTTAGATTGTTTTATCTGGAAGCGACGTCAAACGTTCCAGAAGTGGTAAAAGCAAGAATGCCACGGAACGGCGCCCGGGTGGCCCCGCCGGCCGAGTCTGACTCTTGATCTCGGCTCCGGTCGTGATCTCGCAGTTTGTGAGTTCGAGCCCCGTGTTGGGCTCTGTGCTGACAGCGCGAGCCTGCTTGGGATTCTCTCTCTCCCTCTCTTTCTGCCCCTTCACTGCTTCTGTGCACTCTCTCTCTCTAAATAAATAAACCTAAAAAAAAATAGCACAGGGCGCAGCTGTGTACCCTTCGTCAGGTTCACCCGTACCTTTTGTTTGCATGATCACTCGCTCTCTCTCCCAAACACCCTGAAGATTTCTCAACACCTTGATGACTTACACAGAGGGTGACCCTTTCTGAACGACCCTGTGTGGTCCCTGAGAACAGGGGGTTTATCCGTCGCTGCGACCTCAGCGTGGGCTCACGTGCTGCTTCTCTCGTTGCTCTGACGTCCTGGACGGCACCCCTTCGCGCCCCATGCGGGCGCCGTGGAGAGCGAGGGGGTCCTGAATCCGCGCAGGGGCCGCGCCAGGGTCCCGAGACGCCCGCCCCCCGCGCACCTGCGGACGGGCACAGCCTCCTCGGGCCACACGTGGGGAATCCGTCTGCGCATGGTAAATGACAGCGGTGTTGACGTCCCCTCGTGATGGCGGGCGTCCTGCGGTCACCGCAGCCTCCCGCGCGGGGCGTGACCTCTTCTGAACCTCAGATTCCACTCTGAGGTCAGAAACATAGATTTGTTGGGCCCTAGAATGCTTTCCCCTGTCCTGTGCGTCTGGCTTCTTCCTCAGAAGCGTCGGTTACGCACGTGGTAGGTCTCGGCCTGAACTCTCTCAGCCCCTCTCCCAGTGATTGTGACGCTGCACTTGTTTTTATCTTATTTTCTGTGATTTCCTCAAGCCTGACAGGGGGCTCAATCCCCCGAACCGTGAGATCATGACCTGAGCTGAGACCAAGCGTCAGACGCTCAGCCTACAGGGCCCCCCACACGTGGGTCACATTTTAAAACACTTTTAAATGCTCTCAGTTCAGGTCTGTGTGAGTCACTGTTGGGTGTGAGCCTGTCAGAGACGGGGGGCTGCGGGGACCGGGCCCAGGAAGGGAGAGACCCATGTGCTTGGCCGCAGGTGATGGCAGAGTCCCGGGGGGGCTGCCCTCGGTCCCTCGACCAGTTTGTGTCTGCCCCCTGTCATCTGTCACCGTCACGGCCACAGCTGGGCTTTGCCGTCATCCTGGACCAGAGCCCAGGGGCCCACGTGGGCAAGGAGGGGGTGGGCGTGGCCGGGAGCCCAGTGTGGGGGGGACACGGGGACATGTCTGCCGCTGCTGCTCTCCCCCCCTGGGTCTCAGGTTTGGAGGGGACTTTGGTCCCCCTGCTGCATGTAAGATGAGCAGGCCGTCCCGGTCACCCGATGGTCCCAAATCCAATGTCAGATGTCCTCAGAACACACGGTGGGGGGTAGGGGGAGACGAGCAAGGGGCCCGCGTTAGATGGAGGCGGTGCCTGGAATGATCCAGGAGCTGGAAGGGGCAGGAAGGACCCTCCTCTGGGGCCTTTGGAGGGAGGGGTGCCCTGCCAACACCTTGGTGTTGGACCCCTGGCCTCCTGAACTGGGAGACGCACCTCTGTTGTCCGGGGCTTGGTCCAGGGTCACTTGTGACGGCCGCCCGGGGAGCAGGTGCAGAGCAGCCCTGCGTGCCCTGCGCGTGCCCTCTGGGGACACCAGCCGAGCAGCATCGCACCCTGTGGGAGTGACCCGGCCGTGTGCACACGGGGGGAAGGGGCGGAGCACCTGGCACGGTTCGTCCCGCCGCGGGCGCCCGGGCTCTGGAGCCCGCGTGTGCGTTTCCCGCGGCCTCAGCTTGAAGCAGTTCAAGTGTTTCTGTGGTCGTTGTGGGTGCCCCCCCCGGCCCTCGTTCCGGAGCAGCCCGTCCGCAGAGACCC
>PISW01012329.1:0-33429 GCA_004023785.1 Mungos mungo | reverse complement strand
CTTTTGATTTGTTCATTTTAGCGACTCTGACTGGTGTGAGGTGGTATCTCAGTGTGGTTTTGATTTGAATTTCCCTGATGATGAGTGACACTGAGCATCGTTTCATGTGCCTGTTGGCCATCTGGATGTCCTCTTTGGAGAAGTGTCTATTCAGGTCTTCTGCCCATTTCTTCACTGGATCATTCATTTTTCGTGCATGCTCCATCAGTTTTTAAATGAATCAGAAGAATTGGTACCTGGATATTCTGTAAAAAAATTTTTAGTCTCTTGGACCTCCATCCTCAGAGATTCCAGTTCAGGAGGGTTGGAGTGAGGCCCAGGATTCAGAAGCACTACAAGTGATTGAGATTCCAGGATCCGAAAGTCAGACTTTGAAAACCATGGATCTGTGAGATCCATCCTGTCCCTACCCCAGTGAAACTACTGAGAATTCCACAGTGCAAATCTTTACGCATTCTGAGACTCCCTAGTATCCTATAGCTGGCATGGCTGTAGATTCCCAGTTCACCTCTACTTCTGTGGAGAAGACGTGAGTCTGTAAGCAAGGTTTGCCCTCTCCTCCCGATATAGGCTCGTCTCAGCTTCTTACCCTAATTGTCTCCCAACTTCTGATTAGATATAAAAATGACACCAGCAATCATGTTTCATCTTCAACTTGTAATTGGATGCAATATGGTGATTATGCATCCTGATCAAAGGTCATTTCCATGGGATAATAACTATTAATAGTAACAGTCTCCTTGGGATGTTTTTGCTTTTGTCTTATAGCTGCATGTCCTATCTCAACTTCCCTTCCTCCAAAGGGAGAATATTACTTCAGTATCATCTGCTGATTTTGCCTTGATTTTTTTCATCACACACACACACACACACACACACACACACACACACACACAGAGAGACGCACACACACACATGACACCACATCACACGATCTCAGTTGGTGCATCTGTTGTTAATCAGCTGCCTCTCATGACTAGTCTTACTTCTTGGGCTCTTCTCATTCTCCAACAATCCCTCTAATCCTCATGGTCATGGGCACTTAGAATGGAATTGATAAGAATGATATGTGAATCACTTCTGTAGAAGACTGTTTTATTTTCCTCCATCAGTGTGTAGCATCTCTTTTCCTTCTTTTTGTCCTTCTTCTCATTGTCTCTTCTATTAACAGAAGACTAATTTTAATGATCTATGGATCATGCTTTCTCTCTCTTGCTCCCTCCCTCATCCTTCTCCCTCAGTATCTCCTCATCTGTAAATGGGGAATTAGCATGGTAAAATACAAGGAGCCTAGGCTTGGAAGTCAGATAGTCCAGTTCTGCCATTTACTAGCTGTGTGAACTTGGGCAAATTATCTCACTTCTCTGAGCCAAAGATTCCTTGTTTACACAATGGGAATCACTGTGCTTAACAGTATTTTGTACTTTGCAGTATTGTTTGAAGGAATAAATTATACATATAAAATGCCAAGCTCAATATCAAGTGAACACTCAATAAGTACTGATCATTATTTTATAATCTATTACATAGGGTTTTTATTTATTTTCTCTTTTTTGTTTTTTTCTTTTATAGTTTATTGTCAAGTTGGTTTCCATGTAACACCCAGTGCTCATCCCCACAAGTGCCCTCCTCCATGCCCATCACCCCCCTTTCCCTCCTCCCTCCCCCTTCAGCTCTCAGTTCTCAGTATTCAAGGGTCTCTCATGTTTGGCCCCCTCCCTCTCCCCAGCTATTTTCCCCATTTCCCTCCCCCATAGTCCTCTGCTAAGTTTCTCCTGTTCTGTCCTTCTCTGCCTGACTTATTTCACTTAGCATGACACCCTTGAGGTCCATCCACATTGCTAGGAATGGCCAGATTTCCTTCTTTCTCATTGCCATGTAGTATTCCATTGTATAGATAAACCATATCTTCTTGATCCATTCATCAGTTGATGGACACTTAGGCTCTCTTAAAAATGAGATAATGTGTGTAAATAGCTTAGAACAGAGCCTGAATAGTTGCACAACAGTTAACTGCTCCCTTTCCAGTTGCTTATTTATAAAATAGAATACAGAATGGGGAAGAAGGAGAAATATCATTGGATCCCAAACAAAGGGTTTAAGGATTCCTCATAATTGGTCAAATAGTCAAAAGTTTCAGGTGTACCTGATCTAATTACCACAACAGGACCACATTTCCCATTACTCCTTAGAAGGCTCTGTGTCTTCCTCACTGTGTGGCACAAATCTCCTTACAGCAACTTTTGCATTATGTTCTGTATGTCTCTCTGTGTGGGCTGCCCTAGGACTTTGTGATATAAGGTTTTTTGATATAAAGGTTATTTTTGAAAAAACATTATCCATCATCCACCTCTTTCTTTCCTACTTTCCTTTCTCTTCCTTTCCTTCCCTTCCCTTTCCTTTCTTTCCCTCCCCTTCCCTTCCCTTCCTGCCCTGCCTTGCCCTTCCCTGCCTTGCCCTGCTATGCCCTGCCCTGCCTTGCCTCTCTTTACCCTGCACAACCCTGGTAGTGGCATTCAGGACTGGAGAGTATGCTAAATCAAGTGCTATATTCTAACCACCATGAATTTTATTCAATTTGATGTTTTGGTTCACTTTTCTCAAAATGAAAAAAATTATGGCATATCAGAGTTCAGAGAATGTTTAGAGATTATAACTCCAAGCCACTTATTTTATTTTTTGTTTTTTAAAAATTATTTTATTTTATTTTTAATATAGTTTATTATCAAGTTGGTTTCCATATAACACCCAATGCTCATCCCAACAAGTTCCCTCCAAACCACTTATTTTAAAGGGAATCAATACTCAGGGATATCAACTTATTTGTTCAGGGCTAGGCAGGGGATCCATGACATATCTGAAGCTAGAGGCCAAGGCCCTGACACTAGTTAAGTGCCTATCCTACATCACACTGTTTTTTTTTTAATTATTAAGCTATAAATTACAGACAATTCTGCTCCTTTTATTTACCCCAAGTTGCTCCATTTTTTAAACTGTTTCTAGCCCCACTGTTATGGGTTGAGTCATATCCATCAAAAATGATTTGTTGAAGTCCTAATGCAACCTTATTTGAAAACAAGGTCTTTGCAGAAGTAATCATGTTAGAATAAGGTCTTTAGAGTGCACCTTTGTCCATTATGATGGTGTCTGTATAAGAAGGGGAAATTAGGCATGGAGACAGGCACATACGGGAAAGATGGTGCAAAAATACACGAGAAGAAGACATCTGTATGACTGAAATGATATGTCTACAAGCCAAGGAATTCCAAAAATTGTCACAAATGCCAGAAGGATTCTTTTCTAAGGCCATCAGAGGAAGCCTGGCCTGCTGACACCTTAATTTTGGACTTTTGTTCTCCAGAAATGTAAGACAATAAATTTCTGTTTTTTTTTTTTGCTATGTATTTCTTTTTTTAAAATAGTTTATTGTCAAATTGGTTTCCATACAACACCCAGTGCTCTTCCCCATAAGTGCCCTCCTCCATCACCACCACCTCTTTCCCCCCCCCTCCCCCTTCAGCCCTCAGTTCATTTTCAGCATTCAATAGTCTCTCAAGTTTTGCATCCCTCTCTCTCCCCAACTCTCTTTCCCTCTTCCCTTCCCCCTGGTCCTCCATTAGGTTTCTCCTGTTCTCCTGTTAGACCTAGGAGTGCAAACATATGGTATCTGTCCTTCTCTGCTGACTTATTTCGCTTAGCATGACACCCTCGAGGTCCATCCACTTTCCTACAAATGGCCAGATTTCATTCTTTCTCATTGCCATGTAGTACTCCATTGTGGATATATAAATTTCTGTTCTTTTAAGCCACCCAATTTGTGGTATTAGTTATGGCAGCCCAAGGAAACTAATACACCCAATTTGATACTTTTGTAAAACCCAAAGAGTAAATATTATTAAACCAGAGAGAGAAATTGTTGAAAGACTAAATATCCAGCACATAGGACTTGTCTGCTTTAGATTACATTGTCTTTGTATTTGGGAGCTAAACAAAATGTTCATGGTGTCAGTGTTATAACTGTTTGCCCAAACCGTATGTTGAATCTATAAAATCATTTTATTGTTGTTTTGTTGCTTGTGCTTATTCTGAGATTTGGAGGATTTGTGAGGAATATGTTTTGGTTGGTGATTACGTAGGGTAGATGTGATGGCCAACACCATTTTTCTAGGCATAATTATAGGTTTTGAGGTTGTTGTGGGTCCCCTGCTTGTATAACACTCTCTAGATAGACCTTTGTTCTCTCATCTTGCTTTCAAGCCAATGCATCTGGGCCTTGGTAACATAAGGCCTTTTATATTATTGCCTTGGTAATACAGCTGCCACTGCAATCTCATAGGACAGGATCCAAGGATAATGTTTTATTGCCAAGCATAAAAGCCAACAAATTCATACCAATAACTACCTTTTTCCCCATCTTGGCACTGGTGCAGTTACTAAGAATTGTCAGTACACATGTAGTACTAATTGACACTGGGAAATACCCAAACCAGATGCTTGGGAATTTTCATAAACAGGGATCTTTGCTTTTAATCCTCTTGATGGTGTTTTCCCAATGCTGTGTTTGTCGTGCTGCTGAAACTTAGCTGGCTAACAATGTGCTGTGAAGATTGCATTGAAGTCAAGGAGAAGAAATAGGGGTTATTTAGCCATCAACAATTGATGATGAAAATTTGCATAACTTTACAGAGGACATTATTTTTGGGTACTGTGAGGCAGAATGAGAAAGCAAGGGCTTTGACATTACCCAAAATCTTGGATTTGAGCTCTGTGTGATTTTATAAATATGACCTGAATTTACTGAGACATATATATTAATATTGGTAAATATTAATATAAATATATTAAAATATACTTATATAGATATGAAAAATTCTACATAGCCCAAAGGTAAGAAAAAAGAATAATATTGTTGGGGCACCTGGGTGGCTCAATTGGTTAAGGGTCTGACTCTTGATTTTGGCTCAGGTAAAGATCTCACGGTTTGTAAGTTCAAGCCCCACATCAAGCTCTGTGTTGACAGTGTGGAGCCTGCTTGGGATTCTCTTTCTCTACCTTTCTCTCTGCCACAATCCTGCTCATGCTTTCTCTCTCTCTCTATCAGAATAAAACAAATAAACATTAAAAAGAATAATATAGCAAACATAAGTACACTCACCACCCAGTTTAAAATAATTGTATATTGAAAATACAGTTATAGCCTCATATATGTCCTTCCTCAAGCATATATGCTTCCCTGCTCCCTGACCCTGCCACTTTCCATAGTCCCACCACACACTCTGAAAGAAATTCATACTGAAAACTCAAAAAGACTCTGACATATAGAAAGTAAAATTGCTTCTGTAATGGCAAGAGTCAGGAGAGACTCTCTTAGTTCAGTGTTAATTAATATATCTAGGAAAAGATGAACAAAAGGGCTTGTTTAAGGAAGTCACAGATGGTATTTATACTTTTTAAATATAAATTAGACTATACCAGGAAGATGTATATTTCTAGTAGGCTGCATGGTTTTCTGAACAACACTAGATTAGTTAGTCCCTGTCATTAGTTCTCAGTACACATTAATTCTGTGTGGGTATGATGGTTAAGTTTGTGTGTCCACTTGGCTGTGCCACAGTGCCCAGATATTTGGTTAAACATTACTCTGGTTGACTCAGTGAGCATTTTTGTCTTGGATAAGACTAACATTTATTTTTTTAATAGTTTATTGCCAAGTTGGTTTCCATATAACACACAGTGCTCTTCCCCACAAGTGCCCTCCTCCATGACCATCACCCTCTTTCCCTTTCCTCCTCCCTCTTCAGCCCTCAGTTTGTTTTCAGAATTCAAGTAAGACTAACATTTAAATTGGTGGTGGACTTTGAATAAAGCTGATGACCCTCCATAATGTTGGTGGGCTTCATACAATTAGTTGAAGGTCTTAAGAGAACAAAGATTAATCTCTACTGAGCAAGAAGAAATTATGCCTCCAGACTGCCTTTGGGATAGAGCTGCAACATCAACTGTTCCCTGGATCTTCAGCCTGCCAACTTGCCTTGCAGATTCTGCACTCATCAAGCCTCCATCATCAACAATTCTGTATAATGTATCTCTCTCTCTGTACACACACACACACACACACACACACGCGCGCGCGCGCGCGCGCGCACTTTTGGTTCTCTTTCTTTTCAGAATTCTCACTAGTACAGTAGATTTGGCAGCCCCTCTTTCGCTTTCCAAAGGGCAAAATGGTGGATGCTTTCTAATCATCCTGTTGCTTCTTGGGTTTTCAATGTATATGCACAGCTGTACATACCTTACACCTTATTTCACTCCTCAGTGCAAAAATTCTCCATGGGGGGCTCCTGGGTGGCTCAGTCAGTTAAACATCAAACTCCTGATATCGGATCAAGTCATGATCTCACAGTTCCTGAGATCATAGCCCTGTGTTGGGCTCTGTACTGAAAGCATGGAGCCTGCTTGGGATTCATTCTCTCACCCTCTCTCTCTGCTCCTCCTCTGCTTGTGCACACACACACACACGCGCGCGCGCGCACGCGCGCGCGTGCTCTCTCTCTCTCTCTCAAAATAAATAAATAAACAAACTTTAATAAATTTTCTGTGGCATCCTCTGTTTACCAGGTTATATAAAAAATGCATTGATCCAGCGTTCCAAGCTGTCCACACCTCTCCTGTTCACTATGTCCTTATACTCCTATATTCTAAATTGTTTCAAACACCTCTGCATGTAATTTTTCTTAAATTTGGACAATATTCTCTCTACTCCAAGCAGACAAATCCTACCATGTTTCACATTTCTTCTAAAAATTGGAAATTTTTGGGAATAATACAAATACAGTCCTTTTCTCATGGAGCTTATGCTCTGGTAGAGAAGAAAAAGAACAACCAAATAAATAAATAAGCAAATATGATAATTTCAGATAAGACTCTGAAGAAACTGGAATAAGGTAATATGTACATAGTAATTTTACATTGCTGGCCAGAGATGTCCTCACTGTGGGGGTGATATTGGGGAAGCTATGGTTCTTGTCCTCATATATCTCATAAATAATTGGGGACACAGGGAAGTAAACAAAAGACATAATTTGGGGGCATGGGCATTATATGGAAGTACAAAGAAGTAGTACCTATCATGGGCTGAGGTGGGGCATAGAAAGTGTTCTGAAAAAAATCACATTCAGGTTGAGATCCATAATGTAAGTCAGAGTTACACAAAGTAATAAAAAGGGAGGGAGGAAGAGATGGGAACATTCAGGTACAAGTAGTTTGTATGATTATCTAGAGGCAAGGAAGGCATGAATTTTGTGGAGACAAAACCAGTTTAGTTGGTTGAAACTTAGATGTGAGCATGGAATGGTGAGTGATAAAGTTGGAGAATTAAACTGGGCCATATTGTAAAGGGCTTTGTCGATTCTGCTACTAAGGTTGAGATATTGAGATAAGTTTTATTATTGTTATTATCTTCTTTCTACACATAAGGAAATTGAGTCTCAGAGTAAGTAATTTGCCCTTGGTTTCAGAGCTACTAAGAAGCACAGCTGGGACTGAAATATAGGTCTGTTTGACTCTACTACACCATGCTACCTTATAAGAATTCAATTTAATGATTAAATTCTTCATAGGAAACACTAAGTAATGTGGTTTGGCTACAGCATATGGTATATATAGGAAAATAGTAGGTCAAAAAATTAGACAAGTACACTGAGGTCAGATTATAAAGAGAGGTACTTAAATGCCTGCCTGATGAATGTATACTTAATTATTTTGACTTTACAGATGAAGAAACTGAGGCTCAAAAAATGAAGAAATTTGTCCATGGTTTCAAGGTTAGTAAGTGGTGAGACTGGAATTTTACTGGGGTTTAACTGGTGCCAGAGTCTGAGGTTTGTACCATTTCTTCAAAACTGCTTCCCTACTGTACCTTCGATTGGTTCCTCTACATTGGCCCTACTTACTTAGCCATCCAAAAAAAAAAAAAAAAACACCCAACAAACAAAACTCCATATATTTTGAGTGCTTACTATGTGCCACAAACTGTATAAACTGTTCTGCATTCAGCAGATTATGTAGTACTTCCAGTAGTGCTATAAAGGACAGCATTATATTTACTTTCATTTTATAAATGAGAAAACAGTCTCAGAGAGGCAAAGTAACTTGCCTGATATTGTTGTGTGATTATGTCACGTAGCTGTGTATATAATGGTGACAGTTGAAGCTCTAGGAGTAGATGTGTTTCCTGAGGAGGACAGGAGAGAGAAGAAGAAGGAGGAGGAGGAGGAGGAGGAGGAGGAGGAGGAGGAGGAGGAGAGAGGAGAGAAGAGAGGAGAGGAGAGAAGAGAGGAGAGGGGAGGAAAGGAGAGGCAAGCAAAAGGGAAGTAAAGGTCTCTTAGTCGTTTTGGGTTGCCATAACAAAATACCATACACTAGGGAGCTTAAACAACAATAATTTATTAAAGTTCTGGAGGGTAGAAGTCCAAGATCAAAGTGCTGGCAGATTTGGTTCTCTGGTGAAGGCTGTCTTCCTAGCTTGGAGATGGCTGCCTTGATGTGTCCTCGTGTGTGTGTGTGTGTGAGTGTGTGTGTGTGTGAGTGTGTGTGTGTGTGAGTGTGTGTGTGTGTGAGAGAGAGAGAGAGAGAGATAGAGACAGAGAGACAGAGAGACAGAGAGAGACACAGATAGAGAATGCAAGCAAGCTTATAAGGGCACTAATCCCATCATGAAGGCTTTACTCTCATAACTTTATCTAATTTTTATTACCTCTCAAAGGCCCCATCTCCAAATACCATCACATTGAGGGTTAGGGCTTCAACATATCAATTTTCAGGGAACACACCTCAGTCTATAGCAGAAGGGAAGAGAAGAGAAAGAGAGAATGAAAGTGTGAACAGAACCTGAGAGAATTATCACATGAAAGAGAAGGAAGCAAAGGAGCCAGTGGAGACAGAGATAATGGTCAGAGTGCTGTGCTCTGGACGTTGAGGCAGGGAAGGGGTTTCTAAGAGGGCAGAGCCAAGAATTTTAAAAGCTTGTAAATCACTGTGGTGGACAAAGCCACATGGAAATGCCTAACTGTTGGATTTGGTCACTAGGGATGCTTCAGAGAAGTTGCATCCAGCAGACTTATTGGAATAGAGAACAGACTTCAAAGGATCAAAGAAGAAGAGAATAGGGCACAGGTGGATGTAGAGCTCAGGTAGAAACAGGGCAGAGAGAAGAAAGGGATATCTGAAGTAAAACGATTTCAATGGGGGATACTAAATGATTTTGAACAGTTGACAGGAAGGGGATAGAAGAGGAGAGACTGAGGATTATGTAAATCAGTGAGAGTGATAAATCAGTAATGGAGGGTGTTCCTGGAGTTTCTGGAAGGGGAAGGGGTCTTAGTAGAGTTGGAGAGCTCAGCTTTGGACAGGAGCATATTTGTGGTACAGTGGACATAATGCAAGTTTTGTAGTATTACAGACTTGGTTCTTGCTTCTTGGTTTAACTACTTCATAACTTATGACCTTGATGAAGTCATTTAATCTCTCTTGGCCTCAATTTCCATAACTATCAAATGGAGGCAGTGATAGGACCTATTTCTTGGGGGTAGTTGTGAGAATCCAATAAGATAATAGTTGGGAAAACATCTAAAAAATAAAAGACATAAAGTCTGGCACCTAGAACTGCTCAGTAAAGGGAAGCAGAAGGAAAAGGCAGAGATATTGGGAGGAGTTTGAGTTAGCACGTATGAACTGGGTTCATATTCAAAAGGTAGCCTGAGGAATATTGTCCCTTGCCTAAATGGGGTCCACCAGTGCCCCATTGTGGTAAACGTTAGTGCTGCTCACTAAAATTACTGAGATTTTTCCTTCTGAGCACAGAGTAGGACTATACTTTTCTTCTGTTTTGAAGTTAGATGTGATCACATGACTTACTTTGGTAAATGAAATACGAGTGGAAGTGATATGCATCACTTCTATGTGGTGCACTTAATTGTTGGTTCTCAATCCTCTGGTACTCTCTTCCTCTGCCTTTTCAAATGGGGAAGCACTCTGATAACGGAAATGTAATGCTGAGCCAGCTAATGGAGGACAGTTACCTGACACAGTCACCCAGACCTGCAGTGGGAAAAAAAAACCCTCATACTCTTTTAACCACTGAGATTTTGAAATTATTTACTTTTGCAGTATTACCTGGCCTATCTTAATTTATATGACAGAAAAAGAAAAGCAAAGCATCCCTTAATTTAATACCCAGTAGTGTCTTTGAGGACACTGTATGAAAAGTGAGGATAAAGTTAATGTGACCAATTTTTAACAACTTGCCTGAATTTATAATCCCCCAAGTTAATATTCTTGCCTTCAAAGTAGTCACTGTGGGATTATATAATGATTTAAACGATGTTAAAAACAGTTATGAAATTACTTTTACAACCTAGACTCAAAATTGATTAATTTGGTCATTTACTATGTGCGGGGAATGTGGAATACAGAGATGAAAAGACATGGTCTTTCCCCTTCAGGAGTTCATACTGTTGTAGCAGGAAATATATAAAGTGTTCTAAAATATGTTAGTGTTGCAATGCATGGCAGGGTCATAGATGAGGAAATGGTCAGTTCTGCCAGAGAGATCCAGGGAAGGTTTCATAGATGAGAGATGATCAGGTGTTCACTAGGCAGATAGATTGGGGGTGCAAGTGAGGCTATTCCAGGCGGAGAAATAACAGAAGCAAAGGTATGGACGTTTGAAGTATCTGGCACATTTGTGTAAGTGCAGATGTTTCTGTATATCCAGAGCCTAATGTGAGAAGGGAATGCCAGAAGTTATGAAGCTGGAGAAAAAGTATGGGCAGATCATGAAGGGCCATCCGTTGTGCTAGCAAGGATTGTAGCATAGGCAGGGTAGTTCTGGGGCTAGTGGTTCAAAATCCTTTTCTGCAAAAGAAAAAAGAGTGGCATCACTACTTGTGTAGTAGCAGAATATTAACAGTGGCTTCCAAATACCTCAAGGCATGTTACTATTCTGAAAAACATTACCTTAATATTTATCTCCTTGGGTTTCTGATTAAGTACAAGTCTCTCTACTTCCTTAATGGGCTCTGTTCTGCTTTCACGTTTTTGTCCTATTTTTGAATTAGGTTTAATATTTTTTTTAAGTTTATTTATTTATTTTGAGAAAGAGAGAGCATGAGTGGAGGACGGGCAGAGAGATGGAGAGAGAGAGAGAGAGAGAGAGAGAGAGAGAGAGAGAGAGAGAGAGAGAGAGAGAGAATCTCAAGCAGGCTCCATGCTACGGAGGCCAACTTGAGGCTTGATCCCAAGAACTGTGAGATCATGACCTGAGCCACAATTGAGTTGGACACTTAACCAACTGAAACACCTAGGAACCCCATGTTTAATCTAAAAACTCAATTCATTTTTTATTTTTTTCTTTACTTTTTTAAAAAATAGTTTATTGTCAAATTGGTTTACGTGCAACACCCAGTGCTCTTCCCCATAAGTGCCTTCCCTCCACCATCACTACCACCTCTTTTCCCCCCTCCCCCTTCCCCTTCAACTCTCAGTTCATTTTCAGCATTCAATAGTCTTTCAAGTTATGCATCCCTCTCTCTCCCCAACTCTCTTTCCCTCTTCCCCAGCCCAGGTCCTCCATTAGGTTTCTCCTGTTCTCCTGTTAGACCTATGAGTGCAAACATATGGTTTCTGTCCTTCTCTGCCTGACTTATTTTGCTTAGCATGACACCCTCGAGGTCCATCCACTTTCCTACCAATGGCCATATTTCATTCTTTCTCATTGCCATGTAGTACTCCATTGTGTATATATACCACATCTTCTTGATCCACTCATCAGATGATGGACATTTAGGCTTTTTCCGTTTTTTGGCCATTGTTGACATTGCTGCTATGAACATTGGGGTACATGTGCTCCTATGCATCAGCATTTCTCTATCTCTTGGGTAAATCCCTAGCAGTGCTATTGCTGGGTCATAAGGGAGTTCTATGGATAGTTTTTTGAGGAACCTCCACACTGTTTTCCAGAGCTGTTGCAGCAGTTTACATTCCTACCAATAGTGTAGGAGGGTGCCCGTCTCTCCACACCCTTGCCAGTATCAATAGTCTCTTGATTTGTTCATTTTAGCCACTCTGACTGACGTGAGGTGGCGTCTCAGTGTGGATTTGATTTGTGTTTCCCTGATGATGAGTGATGCTGAGCATCATTTCAAGTGCCGGTTGGCCATCTGGATGTTCTCTTTGGAAAAGTGTCTGTTCATGTCTTCTGCCCATTTCTTCACTGGATTATTCATTTTTTGGGTGTGGAGTTTGGCGAGTTCCTTGTAGATTTTGGATACTAGCCCTTTATCTGAGATGTCATTTGCAACTATCTCTTCCCATTCTGTCAGTTGCCTATTAGTTTTCTTGATTGTTTCCTTTGCAGTGCAGAAGCTTTTTATCTTGATGAGGTCCCAAGAGTTCAGTTTTGCTTTCATTTCTTTTGCCTTTGGGGATGTGTCAAGTAGGAAATTGCTGCGGTTGAGGTCAAGGAGGTTGTTTCCTGCTTTCTCCTCGAGGGTTTTGATGGTTTCCTGTCTCACATTCAGGTCCTTCAGCCATTTTGAGTTTATGTTCGTGTATGGTGTAAGAAAGTGGTCTAGTTTTGTTCTTTTGCATGTTGCTGTCCAGTTCTCCCAGCGCCACCTGCTAAAGAGGCAGTCTTTTTTCCATCGCATACTCTTTCCTGCTTTGTCAAAGATTAATTGGCCGTATATTTGTGGGCCCAGTTCTGGGTTCTCTATTCTATTCTATTGGTCTGTGTGTCTGTTTTTGTGCCAATACCATACTGTTTTGATGATGACAGCTTTGTAGTAGAGGCTGAAGTCTGGGATTGTGATGCATCCCGTTTTGGTTTTCTACTTCAATATGACTTTGGCTATTCGGAGTCTATTGTGGTTCCATACGAATTTGAGGATAGTTTGTTCTAGCTTTGAGAAGAATGTTGGTGCAATTTTGATGGGGATTGCATTGAATGTATAGATTGCTTTGGGTAGTAATGGCATTTTCACAATGTTTATTCTTCCGATCCATGAACAGGAAATGTTTTTCCATTTCTTGGTGTCTTCTTCAATCTCTTTCTTATGGTTTTTCGTGCAATCGTGAATAAGATCAGTTTCTGGATTTCTCTTTCTGCTGCTTCATTTTTGGTGTATAGGAATGCAACTGATTTCTGTACATTGATTTTGCACCCTCCAACGTTACTGAATTCATTGATCAATTCTAGAAGGCTTCTGGTGGAGTCCGCCAGGTTTTCCATGTAGAGTATCATGTCATCGGTGAAAAGTGAAAGTTTGACTTCTTCTTTGCCAATTCTGATGCCTTTTATTTCCTTTTGTTGTCTGATTGCTGATGCTAGGACTTTCAACACTCTATTAAACAACAGTGGTGAGAGTGGACATCCCTGTCATGTTCCTGATCTCAGGGGGAAAGCTCTCAGTTTTTCCCCATTGAGGATGATATTAGCTGTGGGCTTTTCATAAATTGCTTTTATAATGTTTAGGTAAGTTCCTTCTATTCCAACTTTCTCAAGGGTTTTTATTAAGCCAGGGTGCTGTATTTTGTCAAATACTTTTTCTGCATCTATCGACAGGATCATAAGGTTTTTATCCTTTCTTTTGTTGATGTGATGTAGCACACTGATGGATTTGCGAATACTGAACCAGCCCTGTAACCCAGGAATGAATCCCACTTGATCATGATGGATAATTTTTTAAATATGCTGTTGAATTCGATTTGCTACTAATTTGTTGAGTATTTTTGCATCTGTATTCATTAAGGATATTGGTCTGTAGTTCTCTTTTTTTTTTGCTGGGTCTCTGTCTGGTTTGGGTATCAAGGTGATGCTGGCTTCATAGAATGAGTTTGGAAGTTTTCCTTCTATTTCTATTTTTTGGAATAGTTTGAGAAGAATGGGTATTATCTCTGCTTTAAATGTCTGGTAGAATTCCCCTGGGAAGCCATCTGGCCCTGGGCTCGTATTCTTTGGGAGATTTTTGATAACAGATTCGATTTCTTCACTGGTTATCAGTCTATTCATGCTTTCTATCTTTTCCCGTTTGAATTTTGGCAGTGCATGTGCATTTAGGAATTTGTCCATTTCTTCTAGGTTGTCCAGTTTGTTGGCATATAATTTTTCATAGTAATCTCTGATGATTGCTTGTATTTCTAAGGGATTGGTTGTAATAGATCGTTTTTCATTCATGATTTTGTTTATCTGGGTGCTCTCTCTTTTCTTTCTGAGGAACCTGGCTAGAGGTTTATTGATTTTGTTTATTTTTTCAAAGAACCAACTCTTAATTTAATTGATCTGCTCAACTGTTCTTTTGGATTCTATATTGTTTATTTCTGCCCTGATCTTTATTATTTCTTTTCTTCTGCTGGGTTTGGGATGCTCTTACTGCTCCCCTTCTAATTCCTAAAACTCACTCCAAATTATTTAGGAAGTAGGTATGAATCCTAAATCAGAGTATCAGAAAAACATTGAACTCTAGAGCTAGAAGAGGATTTTGCATGTGACTCAGGCAAGGTGTACTGGATATCAGTAGAACCAACTTTATAGGTAGGACTTTGTCCTCAGGTCCCTTTGAAAACTCTTATACTTAACTTCCCCATGTTTTATGTGTGTGACAGGATGAGGTTGGAAACCCACCTCGAATACCATGCTGTTGTCTCAGATCTCAGATGTCAGGAACCCAGTTCTCAAATACCGCATGTCAGGGGCACCTGGGTGGCTTGGTTGTTTAAGCACCAGACTTGATTTTGGCTCAGGTCATTATCTTGCGGTTGGTGGGATCAGGTCCCATATGGGGTTCTGCACTGATTGCATGGAGTCTTTCTTGCTCTCAAAATAACTAACTAAATAACTAAATCAACAAATAAATAAAATGAAAATTAAATACCACATGGTTGAATACTGGGAGCAACCAGCCCCAAATGTCCAAATTAAATTTCAGTTCAGTCCCTCTAGTTCTACTAGTGTTTCTCTTTAAACCTTATACAAAACGTGTGTTCCCCCTTCTGTATTTTACAGAGTTTATTCAGAGTTCTTTTCTTTTGTTATACTTAAGGATGAACAAAATATTCTTGATATTTCAGGCAGAATAGTAATTTCCAGGAATCAGTTTACATACACATTGGGTATAGTGTCCAAATCTTTGTGAAAAATGGCAAAGGATTTGCCATTTGCTCATATCACACAAACATTGCAGCATTCAGTGGCTGCTTTGGAGACCTAACTGAAGATTTGAATAAAAATTTTACAATTCCTGGTCATGGTACGTTCTGTTCATAAATTATTGTCTAAAAATTCAAGGGTCATGATAGAAAAAGGGTAACTCTACATTAAAAACCTCATTATGAAGATAAAATGTTAATGTCAATTATTGTCTTCAGCAGGTTAACAATAGGGGAAGGGGAAAAGGGGGAAAAAAGAGAGAGAGGCAAGTTGTTAGAGACCCTTAACTATAGAGAGCAAAGTGAGGGTTGATGGAGGGGAAGTTGGTGGGGGAATGGGCCAAATGGGTGATGAGTATTAAGGAGGGCACTTGTTGTGTTGAGCACTAGATGTTATATGTAAGAGATGAGTGACTAAATTCTACTTCTGAAACCAATATCACACTATAGAATTTAAATAAAAATTGAAAAAAACTCTTGTCTTCAAAATTATAATCAGAGATTATATATGTGTGTGTGTATATATGTATGTATGTGTGTATATATATATATATATATATATATATATATATACACTCTAAAATTTTTATAAAAGTATGCTGTATTCAGTGATGGGTCAGTGCAGTTTTCTGTATAATTTTGGAAAGTTGAAATCAAGCTAATGGGCATACAATAGGAGACTTAAATAATTCATGGTACAAAGATAGGATATAACATTCTATAGCTGTGGTTGGCAGAATCCTAAGATGGCCTTCATGTTTCCAGCCCATTTGTTACTCAGCTTGTATAACCTTCTTCCCTAAAGTATGGGCAAGGCTTCCTTGACTAGATTATGTTATGTGTTGAAGGTGACAAGATAGTCACTTTCATGATTATATTGTAGTAAGTTGGGCAGAGACTCTCTTGTATGTTTTGAACAGGTAAGCTGGCTTGTGAGAGGGCCATGTGCTAGGAACTGGGAGTGGCCTCTGAGAGCCAAGAGCAACTTTTGACAAGCAGCTAACAAGAAAACAACCACAAGGAACTGAATTTTGCCACAAACCTGAATGAGCTGACAAGTGGACCCTGAGCATTAGAAGAGAGCACAGCCCTGGCTGACACGTTGATTTCATTCTGGTGAGACCCTGAGTAGATGACCTAGCTAACTCATGCCTGGAATCCTGGCCCATAGACAGTATGAGATAATAAATTTTTGTTTTAAACCAATAATTTTGTGGTGATTTGTTATCCATCAATAGAAAACTAACACAATAGGCATTTGAAAAGGTGTTTATGAAAATTTATTCAATGATTTTTGAAAAGACAACATTAAAAATATATAAAATTTTATACACAATATGCTCTTAGGCATACCAAGAGAAATATATAGACAAGAAACTGAAAAGAAGTATTCTAGCATATCAGAAGAGGCTCCTGCTGGAATTTTGGGTGATTTCTTCTTTTGCTCTTTTTATATGTTTCTATATACATTTAATAGAGTGACAGTATATCCATCTACTAACCATTAAGTATAACCCTAAGAAAAGTAAGAAAAATATAGGTCTTAAGAATATACAAATTATATGAAGAAAAATTGGCTTTTCTTCCTTTAAAAACATAATTTTATTTTTAAGTAATCTTTACACTCAGTGTGGAGCTCAAACTTACAACCCCAAGATCAGGAGTCGCATGCTCCACTGCGCTAACCAAGTGCCTCAGAAAAAAAGTACATTTCTTAAGGATAGCTGTCACAGTAATTTTACTTGTATGAATATAAACTCATGACTCAAAAATATATTTTCCTATCTCCATCTATTAAAATGACCTAGAAGTAATGATACTTCAGTATTGAGCTTAGCCAGCAATCAGATTTTTGGTTTCAAAATACTATTCACTACTAAAAGAAAACAAAGAGTCTTTACATAGATGGCTGATTCCAGGTCTGGGGCAGGGAAAGTACAAAGTGAGTTTGGGCCACCTAGTTGTGCCAGAAAGCAACAAAGTACTGAAAGAGTAATGGGCTCATATCAAAAGAGCATGGGAGACAGCTTGAAGGGGAACCTTCTGGTCAAATTTGGAGCAATCTGGGTATCAAAACAAGAATGATTATAATTGTGTTAACACATTGATTTTTTAAAAAAAAATCCATGAATTAATTGCAATATCTCTATCATTGGTATATCTCTCATCTATCTAGCTACCTATCATCACCTGTTGACATCTGTATCTATATAAAAGAAGATCAGAGAAAAGAAAAAACTCTTCTTCATAGTAGCATATCAAAGTATGATAGAATTAGAGGTATCATTATTTTATAACACTTGATGTAATAATTGCTGATGGGGTCAGGCAGCGATCATCAGTGTACTTTAAAACTATCAGATAAAAGGTTGTTAGGAAAAACTATATTCACAAAGTGCTAAAGACTCACTCCACAGTTTACTTATTAATTACAAAATGAAAACTGTACCTTAATAATAGATATCTGGAGGTCACCACCTGAACCTAAAAGTCAAGTAACTAATCATGGTATGATCTGACGTTGTATGCCTCTGTTATGGACTGAATGTTTGTGTCCCCCGCCACTTCCAAATTCATATGTTGAAATCCTGACCTCCAATGTGATGGTATGAGAAATGAGGCCTTTTATATATATCATAGACTAAGGCAAATAAGTATGCTAATGTTATTAGGAGCTGAAATTTTCTCTGTAAAAGAGTCAGAATGATATGTTGGCGGGAACTCCCCAAGGATTCTTGAGATTTACAGTTTTCCAGGTGCCCTCTTAAGAATCACCTGCTTTGTTGCTGCATGATGAGAACTCTGGCAGCAGCTTCCCTGACCTTTGTCCCTCCAGCCCTTCTAACAGATGTGTAAATCTCTGTTTCCTTGTGTTAAAACTCTTCATACTTGGTATATATAGAGTGAATTCTGTTTTCTTAACCAAATCTAGATTAATATAGGGGAGCTATTTTAGTTGTGATTCATCCATACCCTAACCTAGAGCCCTTTACACGTTTTTGTGGGTTAGGTCTCCTTTATGAGTCTTTAACTTAAGTGGACCCTGAACCTTCATTTCTCTGCACTTTGCCTCTTGAGACTGTGAAACTGATGCTCAGAGTGTAGAGCATAGTATCAGCAAGGGCTCTTAGGCTTTGGTATTCTGATAGTCAGATTACTTCTCTGAGGACAAACTTTCTCCTAAAAATATGACCTTGCATTTCTCACACTATTCTATAGTCATGTAAATATTTTTAAGGGAGTGTTTTTGTATATTATCCAGGATTTTTTCTTGTTTTTGGCAGGATGGCTCTTTTGAATAACCTAGCTTGTAATCAATGGAATGAAAATCCCCAGAAGCTTTTGAGCCTAATCAAAGGAGGCCCTTACGGGGATATGCTAATGGAAAGATTTTTGGATACTCTGGCAAATGAATAGAGGGGATATATTTAAGGCAAATGGCCTTTTCAGAGTCTGTCTACTCAAACCATTTATGCAGCTGTCTAAGCCATCGTGCTTGCCCTCTTTATTATGGCTTTACAAACCCAGTAACGTTTCACTTCTTTGGAATTACAAACTATAACAATGATAGATGTAAAGCCACATTTGTTTTTAAAATCATGTCTGCCAATGGAAAAAAGACTGCTTCTTTAGCAGGTGGTGCTGGGAGAACTGGACAGCTACATGCAGAAGAACAAAACTAGACCACTTTCTTACACCATACACGAACATAAACTCAAAATGGCTGAAGGACCTGAATGTGAGACAGGAAACCATCAAAACCCTCGAGGAGAAAGCAGGAAACAACCTCCTTGACCTCAACCGCAGCAATTTCCTACTTGACACATCCCCAAAGGCAAGGGAAATGAAAGCAAAACTGAACTCTTGGGACCTCATCAAGATAAAAAGCTTCTGCACTGCAAAGGAAACAATCAAGAAAACTAATAGGCAATCGACGGAATGGGAAAAAATAGTTGCAAATGACATCTCAGATAAAGGGCTAGTATCCAAAATCTACAAGGAACTCGCCAAACTCCACACCCAAAAAATGAATAATCCAGTGAAGAAATGGGCAGAAGACATGAACAGACACTTTTCCAAAGAGGACATCCAGATGGCCAACCGGCACATGAAACGACGCTCAGCATCACTCATCATCAGGGAAACACAAATCAAAATCACACTGAGACACCACCTCACACCAGTCAGAGTGGCTAAAATGAACAAATCAAGAGACTATAGATGCTGGCGAGGGTGTGGAGAGACAGGCACCCTCCTACACTATTGGTGGGAATGTAAACTGGTACAGCAGCTCTGGAAAACAGTGTGGAGGTTCCTCAAAAAACTATCAATAGAACTAGCCTATGACTCAGCAATAACACTGCTAGGGATTTATCCAAGGGATACAGAAATGCTGACACATAGGGGGTCACCTACCCCAATGTTCATAGCAGCACTGTCAACAATAGCCAAGTTATGGAAAGAGCCTAAATGTGCATCACCTGATGAATGGATCAAGAGGATGTGGTATATATACACAATGGAGTACTATATGGCAATGAGAAAGAATGAAATCTGGCCATTTGTAGCAAGGTGCATGGACCTTGAGGGTGTCATGCTTAGGAAATAAGTCAGGCAGATACCATATGTTTGCACTCATAGGTCTAACTGGAGAACAGGAGAAACCTAATGGAGGACCATGGGGAAGGGAGGGGGAAAGAGAGTTGGTGAGAGAGAGGGACGCATAACCTGAGAGACTATTGAATACTGAAAAGGAATCGAGGGTTGAAGGGGGAGGAGGGGGAGGAAGGGATGGGGTGGTGACGGAGGAGGGCACTTGTGGGGAAGAGCACTGGGTGTTATATGGAAACGAATTTGACAATAAACTATTAAAAAAACATGTCTGCTTTTGGGTCATAGTTTCCTTTGGAAATCTGATGAAATCACATACACACAAAACTGAACATACAACTTTAGGGTGTTCATAGAACCCCTGATGCCCGTCAATGGATCCCAGGTTAAAAAGTTGTCACTCAACTCTAGAAACCAGCAATCCTACTGAAAGGGAACTAAAAGAAATAGGCTAATGTGTTAGGCCACTTGGGACAATGTGTAGCTCAGCGAGGCTCATGCTTCTGTAATTTTGGATTGAGCAAAGTTGCCTTCTCCCCGCTGCATCAACACTTGAGAAACACAAGTAAATTGATGTGGCACTGCCTAAAAGAACTGTTTTCTGTTGAATTTGCTTTCTTGGATATTGAAGATGAGAAGAACAGAGTGTGAAATTGAGCTTATTCACATGAGGGGTTCCTGAAATTCCAAGCAGGTTGGAAGTTAATTCTTCAGCTGGAGAACTCTTTCTGTGCATCCTTCCTACTCCTTTTAACAAGGGAATGAGTTGATATTCAGAAATTTTATTTCCTAATAAAATGAATGAAGAGTCCCCTTTAAAATTTTCTCTCTTCTGCATCTTGGATCCTTATAAATTATAAACTTTGAAAAATGAGGCCTCCAAATCCAACCTGTTTTTCCTTCCTCTAATGTTGTGTCAGAAAGAATTCAGGAAAGGCAATGAAATTTATTGCTGAGGATTCACGTCAGTCTCTTCAAAAGATAATGCAGGTGAGGATTTTAAAAATGGGGTGAGATGTTCCTTCTAGACTGAAGGAACAGTGTTTTTAAAATCATTTTTTCATCGATTTAAATTCCACCATTTAGTCTTTTCACACAAAATATGCTTATTGTAGAAAAATTAGAATACTGGTAAGTAAACAGAAATAGGATGGTACATGTCATTAATAGCATTAGCCATTTATTGAGCACTTACTGTATCCTTATACACTATCTCATTTAATTCTCAAAAAATCTGATGACTTAAGTCTGTTATTATTCCCATTTTATATATGTAGAACCTGGGGTCTGAAGTCCCACAGTTAAGAGGCAGTGGAGTTTATTGAGATGTGAACACAGGCAGTTTGAGTCTAGAGCCCGATTGCTTCACTACTGTGGTTTTATATTTCTATCCCAAGTGCTGTTCCTTAGAGAAGCAACCCAATACAGAGAAATTGGAGCCAAAGACCTTGATTTTAGCTCTGGCTCAGCTATTAATTATCCATTTTAACTTGGGCACTTTGTTTAATATCTTCCTGCCACAATTTTAATGGCTCTCAATTGTCTTTAAGATAAAAATAAAATTTTCTTAGTACTGCATTTAAGGCCCCTATTTAATTCTGGTTTGTTCACTCTTTTTGAATATCAGATCCACTTCAACTTTCTGTCTTTACCAACTCTTTGGAGTGAATTTGCTTATATCCTGATTCATCCCTAACCAAGCTGTACCCTTCAACCATATCTGAGCTTTGATTAGGGTGATGAATTATTCATAAAAATTATTGTGTGCCCACTAGGTTCTAGGTACTGGGCTAAGTACTATGAATATGATGGTAAATAAGACAACGAATATCCCAGGCCTCAAAGACTTTATAGTCTGGAGCAAGAAATAGAGGCTAAATACATTTAAAAAACCAATTAGGGCTGCAAATTATAATTAAGTGCCATGAAAGGAAATGCCAGAAGAAACTATTTAGATGAGGTGGTCAGGAAAGGTCTTTCTGAGGAGATGATATTTAAGCAGAGAAATAAGAATTATTGGAAGGTGCCAGCACCATTACACTTAGAGAGAAGAGCATTCTAGACAGAGAATACAGCAAACACAAAGCTCTGTGGTAGGAACCAGCTTGTTTTTGTATTATGGAACAGAATGAAGGTCAGTGTGGCTAAAGCAGAGTGAGCAAGGGTAAGAATGGAACAAAATGAGGCTGGAGAGTTAGGCCGGGACCATTCCATGCAAGGTATTGTAGGAGAAGGCAAGTACTTTTAATTTTTGTTTTATCGATGAAACCAAAGATCATTAAAACCTTTTTTTCTTAAGATTTAGGTTTTCCTTTATTTTATTTTTTTAATAGCTTATTTTCAAATTGGTTTCCATATAACACCGAGTGCTTTTCCCCACAAGTGCCCCCCACCATGACCATCAATAGAGGAATGATATGATCTCCTTTGCTTTTCATAATAATTTCATCAGCTGATCATGTAGAAGATGGTTTTAGAAGAGCTAGAGTGGAGGTCAAAAGACATATTACCAAAACTGACTCAAGAAGGAACAGAAAACCTGAATTTTTAAATAAGCATTAAACATTGAATATGTCATTTAAAATCTTCCTGTGAAGAACCCCAAGTCCAGATGGCTTTATCAGTGAGTTTTACCAAATATTCAAAAATGAAATAATACCAAACTTGCACAAACATATTCCAGAGATTAGGAAAAGAGGACATTTTCCAATTCATTTTATGAATCTAGCTTAACCTTGATAACAAAACCCAAGAAGAACTATAAAATAATTATAAATGGTCCCTGACTTATGATGGCTTAGATTATTATTTTTTTACTTTACAATGGTGTAAAAGTGATACAAATCCAGTAGAAATCATACTTTGAATTTTGAATTATGATTTTTCCCTGACTAGTGGTATGTGGTGTGATACTCTCTTGTGATGATGGGCAGCAGCATTGAGCTACAGCTGCCAGTTAGCCACAATGATCACAAAGGTAAATAACTCATACACTTAACAACCATTCTGTACCCACACATACATTCTGTTTTTCACTTCCAGTACAGTATTTAATAAATTACAGGCGGTACTCAACACTTTATTATAAAATAAGCATTGTGTTACACGATTTGGCCAACTGTAGCCTCATGTATGTTCTGAGCATATTTAAAGTAAACTAGGAGAAGCCATGATAGTCTGTAGGTTAGGTACATTAAACAAATTTTTTGACTTATTTTCAACTCACATTGGGTTTATTGGGATATAATGACACTGTAAATCAAGGAAGATCTGTATAGCCCAATCTCCTTCATGAACATTGATGCAAAAATCATAAGAAAAATATTAGAAAATTGAAACCAGCGCTGTTTTAAAATATAATGAAATATAATGAACAAGTTGTGTTCACTTTAGGAATGCAAGTTAGCTTACCCCAAGAAAGTAAATTGATGTAATTTTGCCACCTTGACAAATCCAAGGAAAAAAATCAGATGTAATTTCAATATATGAAAGATAACAATTCTTCCCCAAGTCAATTATAGTTTTAGTATAACTAAAACTGCTTATAAAACTTAGCAACTAAGGTGTTATTTTCATGGGGAGAAATAAATAACCCAGAACAGAGTCCAGAGATATACAGAGACACATACATAAATTAATGCTTCATATAAAACTGAACTGGCATGACAAGTATGCATTAAAATTAATAGTGTTTAAAAAATTGGGTCCCCATAGAAAAAAAACTGATCCCTACAGCGCACTGTATATAAAAATCAACTCTAAGAAGAAAAGAGACCTAAATGGGAAAGGCAAAATGTTTATAAGTTAACAAAGGAAGATACTTCATAACTTCAGGGTAAAGGAGGTTTACAAAACAAAAAAAAGTAATAAGCACAAAGGAAAATATTAATAAAATTAAGAACTTTTAATCAAGAGATATCATAAAAGAGTGATTAAAACACTGACCACAAAGGTTAAGAAGATTTTGGTACATTTATAAATCAATTAAAAAACCCCTCTTATCCAGAATATATAAAGAACTCTCAAAATTACGAAAGAAAAAGACAGACAATCTAATAGAAAGATAAACAGGAGACTCATACAGGCACATGACTAAAGAAGATATTCAAATAGCCAATAAACATGAGAAAGTGCTAAACTTGATTAATAATCGGGAAAAGGTAGATTGAAACCATAATGAAAAACCACTAAATACCCATTTGACGGGCAAAAAACTTTAAAATCTGTCAAGAGCAAGATTTCAGGCTCTGACTAGGTAAAGAGATAGGCAAATCCATTCCCCAAAAGGCAACTCTAAAAAACAATCATTTTTGCATTCCGGAAATTAACAAAAGACATGCAACTTTCTGAGAGGCATTTATACTTGACAAACTGCTGAACTTTGGGTAACAACAGGGGGTATTTGTGGTGTTCTGGTCTAGGGATGCACCTATCCCACATCAGCTCCATTGGTGTGGAGGTTCTTCTCTGCCAAAGATGAGGGGCAGGGCTCACTCTATTTTGAAAGGAGAGCAATGCCCATGTTTAGCATTACTGTCAGTGGAATTGACTTCTAGGAGATTGGCCAATGGGAGAAGGCCAATGGCTTGGCTCTACTAGCTTGAGGCTGTGATTGTAGCTGTGGCTAACAACTTTTTCCTAGCTGAGGCTCCTCACATTTGCAGCAAAGACCTCAATGGGCCCCACACTAGTCACACAGTATTAGCCAACTCAGGTTATATGCATGGTTACAGGGGATTCAAAAGGGCCTGGCAGAAAATAAAACTATGGACAGATCTGAAAACAGTCTGAACTTTGAGTGCAATCTCCTACCAAGGGACAGAATCACAGATGATACTGGCTTGGGTGTTTGAGCAATACCTCTGACCACTAAACTATACAGATAAAGAGGCAACCTCTGGAAGCAAGGCTTTAAAATAAAAAGCAAGAATATTGAAAAAAAAAAACTGAGCAGAGACATCAGCAACCATACCCTTGCACAATGCAAGGGTGACAGATTTAACAGTTTTAGTCCAGGTAAGTTACTCAACAAAGAGAAAAAAAAATGAGCAAAACAACAACAACAACAACAAAAAACAACAAAAGCATTCAACAGAAAAATATTGGACTATAGAGTGGTTACAAAATTTATCTAAAATGTCCAGTTTTCAAGGAAAAAAGTATGAAACTTACAAATAAACAAGACAGCGTGACCCACAACCCAAGAAAATATCCATCATTGGAAACTGTATCTGGGTGTTCCCAGAGCTTGGGGTTAGCAGACAAAGAATTTAAAAGCATGCATTATAAATATGTACAACGAACTAAAGGAAACCATGTTAAAAAAATCATATGTATGACAACAATAAAGCAATAAACAGAGATTCTCAAGAAGGAGATAGAAATGAAAGAACCAAATGGTAACTCTGAAGTTGAAATTTATAATAACTAAAATTAAAAATGTAGTACGGGGGCTCAAAAACATATTCTAGATGACAGAATAAAGAATCAGTGGACTTGAAGATGGATAAAATTGTCTAATACAAACAATAGAAGGGAAAAGATTGAAAAAAAAACTGAGTAGAGACCTGTGGTACAGCATTAAGCCATGAACATACATGTAATGGGAGTAGAGAGATACAGGAGCAGAAAAAGAGCAGAAAGGGGAAAGGGCAAAAAAATATTTGAAGGAATAATGGCCCAAACCTTCCCAGAATTAAAAACAAATATATTAATACACGTATCCAAGAACCTAAAAAAAATCCTGAGTATGAAAAATACAAAGAGATCCACATAAATACACATTATAGTCAAACTGGGTTTTTTTTTCCACTTTTAAGAAGCAATACATATGAAAAAGTGCATATCTTCATTATTCACCAGAGAAATGCAAATTAAAAATCACATGTAATGGTTAAATTGAAAATGGTGGGCAACATGAAGTACTGGAGGCAATGTGAAGCAACCACAACTCTCAGCCATCTAGTCAAAACGTTAAAAGACGAAGACAGAAACTTGTGAAGATAGCAAGATAATAAAAAACTCATTATGTATAGGGAAGCATCAATACCATTATTGCCTTTGTCATTAAAAGAATGGAGGCCAGGAGTCAGGTGAATAGTATGTCCGAAATACTGAAGGAAAAAGGAAAATCTGTTTTTAAGTTTCTTTATTTATTTCAGTATAGACAGAGACAGAGGCAGAGGAGAGAGAGTGAGCATGGGTGGGGGAGGGGAAGAGAGCAGGAGAGAGAGAATGCAAAGCAGGATCCATCCTGTCAGCCCAGAGCCTGACATGGGACTCGAGCCCACGAACCATGACATCATTACCTGAGCCAAAACAAAGAGTTGGAAGGTCAACTGACTGAGCCACCCCGGCACCCCAAAAAGAAAATCTATTTAATAAGAATTTTATTTATTATGAAAATATCATTTGAAAACAAAGGTGGAATAAAGACATTTCTAGATAAACACACACTAAAATAACTTTTTGTTATTTAAAAAATATTTTTAATGTTTATTTTTGAGAGACAGAGAGAGACAAAGCATGAGTAGGGGAGGGGCAGAGAAAGAGGTACACACAGAATTCAAAGCAGGCTCCAGGCTCTGAGCTGTTCTCACAGAGCCCATTGCAGGGCTTGAACCCACAATCAATGAAATCATAACCTGAGCCAAAGTCAGACACTTAATCAACTGAGACACCCAGGTGCCCCTAAGATAAATTTTTGGTAGCATAGCAGCCTTACAGGAAGTTCTTACAGTTAAAAAAGAAAATCCTTAAAGATTTAAGGACTTAAGAAATCCTTGAGGTTGAAAGGAAGTGACATGTGGTAAACTCAAATCCACATGGAGAAATGACATCTGCCACAAATGGTAAGTATGTGGGGTAATAAAAAAACTATATTTTTTCTCATTTATTCCCTTCTTTAAGACACATAAAGTAGTAAGTATATAATATTGAATTACTGGGCTTAAAATATGCAGAGATATAATACATACATCAATAATAGCACAAAAGTGAAAGGAGTCAACTGACTTATATTGGAGCAAAGTTTCTCTATCTGAATTTAGTAATTATTTGAAACATATCATGATAAACTAGTAGAGTGTGATAAATATTGTAATGCTTGAGCACCCACTAACAAAACAAAAAAAAATAGAGTACAAAATTTGACAGAGTAATTAAAATGACACATTAAAAATGCTTATATGACCCAAAAGAAGTCAGTCCAAAAGAAGTTAGTCAATGAAGAACAGCAAAGACAGAGGTCATAAGAAATGGAACCACAAATGTATGGCCAACTAGTCTTCAACTAATTGGAAAGAACATCCAGTGGAAAAAAGACAGTGACTTCAGCAAATGGTGCTGGGAAAACTGGACAGGGATATGCAGAAGAATGAACCTGGACCACTTTCTTACACCATACACAAAAATAAATTCAAAATGGATGAAAGACCCAAATGTGAAACAGGAAAGCATCAAAGTCCTACAGGAGAACACAGGCAGCAACCTCTTTTACCTAGGCTGCAGCAACTTCTAACTAGACGTGTCTCTGCAGGCAAGGGAAACAAGAGCAAAAATGAACTATTGGGACCTCATCAAGATAAAAAGCCTTTGCACAGTGAAGCAAACAATCAACAAAACTAAAAGGCAACCTTTCTAATAGGACAAGGTATTTGCAAATGACATATCAGACAAAGAATTAGTATCCAAAATTTATAAAGAATTTATCAAACTCAACACTCCCAAAAAACAAATAATTCAGTGAAGAAATGGGCAAAAGACATGAATAGACACTTTTCCAAAGAAGACTTCCAGATGGCTACCAGACACATGAAAATATGCTCAACATCACTCATCATCAAGAAATGCAAATCAAAGTGACAATGAGATACCACTTCACACCTGTCAGAAAGGCTAAAATTAACAATTCAGGCAACAACAGATGTTGGCAAGAATGAGGAGAAAGGGGTATTCTCTTGCACTGTTGGTGAAACTGCAAACTGGTGCAGCCACTGTGGAAAATAGTATGGAGGCTCCTCAAAAAGTTAAAAATAGAACTATCATAAATTAGGCGGTGAAGGACAGATACCATATGTTTGCACTCATAGATCTAACAGGAGAACAGGAGAAATCTAATGGAGGACCAGCGGGAGGGGAAGAGGGAAAGAAAGTTGGGGAGAGAGAGGGACACAAAACCTGAGAGACTATTGAATACTGAAAATGAACCGATTGAAGAGGGAGGAGGAGGGGGGAAAAGAGGTGGTGGTAATGGAGGAGGACACTTGTGGGGAAGAGCACTGGGTGTCATATGGAAACCAATTTGACAATAAACTATTTAAAAAAAGAAAGTATTAAATCACTATATTATACACCTGAAACTAATATTACACTGTATGTTAACTAACTGGAATTAAATTAAAACTTAAAAAAATAAAAAAAATAAACTTCCCTCTTAAAAAAATAAAATAAAAAATAAAAATAGAACTACTCTACCTACCACCCAGCAATTGCATTACTAGGTATTTATCCAAAGTATACAAAAATGCTGATTTGAAGGAGGCATGTGTACCCCAATGTTTATAACAGGGCTATCAACAATAGCCAAAGTACAGAAAGAACCCAAATGTCCACTGACTGATGAATGGATAGAGAACAAGTGGTATATATATTCAATGGAATATTACTCAGCAATTAAAAAGAATGAAATTTTGCCATTTGCAACATTGACAGAACTAGAGTGTATTAAGCTAAGCAAAATAAGTCAGTCAGAGAAAGGCAAATCTCATATGGTATGACTCATGTGTGGAATTAAAGAAACAAAATAGGCTTCTGGGTGCTCAGTTGGTTGAACATCTGACTTTGGCCTGGGTCATGATCTCACAGTGGGTTCGAGCCCTCCATCGGGCTCTGTGCTGACAGCTCAGAGCCTGAAGCCTGCCTCAGATTCTGTGTTTCTCTCTCTATGTCTCTCCCCTTCTTGTGCTCTGTCTCTGTCTCTCGACAATAAATAAAATGTTTTAAAAAAAAGAAACAAAACAGATGAACATAGGGGAAAGGAAGGAAAAATAAGATAAAAAAAAACAGAGAGAGAGGCAAACTGTAAGAGACTCTTAAATTCAGAGAACAAACTGAGGGTTGCTGGAGGGGAGGTGGGTAAGGGTATGGGATAAACGGGTGATGAGCATTAAGGAGGACACTTGTTTGGAGTGTTATATGCAAGTGATTAATCACTAAGTTCTTCTCCTGAAATGAATACTACACTGTACGTTAACTAACTTGAATTTAAATAAATAAAAATTTAAAAATAGAAAACAAACTGAGAATGGCAAATGCAATTAAGCTATAACAAGAATTAAATGTGAATAGTCCAAATATCCTAAACAAAACATAGTCAGACTGGATTTAAAAAAAGATCCAACTATATGCTGTTTACAAGAGGCATACTTCAGATTCAAATACACAAATTGGTTGAAAGTAAAAGATTAATATCAAACAAAATAGAGTTTAAGAAATATTATTATAACTATAAGACAGTCAATACATAAGGAAGGTATAGCAATTATAAATGTATATGGACTAAAAACAAGAACTTAGGAACAATAGACAATTTGGCAATTGCAGTTGGAGATTTCAATACTCTCAATAATTGGTAGAACATTTAGACAGAAAATTAGCATGATATAGAAGACTTGAGAATTATCAACCAACTCTACTCAATAATTACACTCAACAATCCCAGAATATATATTCTTATCAAGCACACATGGAATAATCTTCCAAATAGAACGCACAGACCTTAAAACAAGTCTTAATAAATTGGAAAGGGTTGAAATCATACAAAATATGTTACCTGATTACGGCACAATTAAATTAGAAATCAACAAAAGAAGGTAATCTTGGAAATCTCTATCACACTTCCAAATAACTTATGGGCAAAAGAAGAAATCACAAAGAAAAGTGGAATGTACTTTGAATTGAACGGAAATGAAAATACAACATTCCAAAATTTATTCAAAGTTACTAAAAGCAGAGCTTCATGGGAAAATTATAGTTTCAAATGCCTAGATCAGAAAATATGTCAGATAAAAAAGAGTCAAACCAACAATCTAAACTTCTACCCTAAATATTGAAAGAAAAAAAACAACAAAAAAAGGAGCAAACAAAACTCACGGTAAGCAGAAGGAAATAACAATGATGTGATGGAAACCAATGAAATAGAAAAGAAAAATAAAAAATCAGTAAAGGCAAAAGCTGATCTTTGAAAAGGTCAACAAAATTAACAAATCTTTAGCTGGACTGACTGCCAAAAAAGAAGGAAAGACAAAATACCAAGGCAGGGATGAAAGAAAAAACCTCTACTGACCCTACAGAAATTAAAAAACTATAAGGAGATGTATTAGTTTCCTAGTGCTGCTGTAACAACTTATCAAAAACTGGCTTAAAACAACACAAATTTATTGTCTCACAGTTCTGGAGGCTAAAAAAACTCTGACATCAAGGTGTTGGCAGAACCACAGTTTGTCTGAAAGCTCTAAGAGAGAATTTTTCATGCTTTTTCCAGCTTCTGATGTTGTTAGCAATCTTTTTCTTTAAAGTTTATTTATTTTGAAAGAGAGGGTGCAAACAGGGGAGGGGCAGAGAGAGAAAGAAAGAGAGATGGAGAGAATCTGAAGCAGGGCCTAGATGCTAGCATGGAGACTGACACAGAGCTCAATTTCACAAAGAGTGAGATCTTGACCTGAGCCAAAATCAAGATTTGTACACTTAACTGACTGAGCCACCCAGGTGCCTCTGGTTGTTAGCTATCTTCGTCATTCCATGTGTTGTGGCATAACTACAATCTCTGTCTTCACAAGTTTTTTTTTCCATTATGTGTGTTCCTACTCTGTGTCTTCACATGGCCTGATAAGGACACTGGTCTTTGGATTTGGGATCCAAATGGTCATAATCCAATATGACCTCATTTTAAACTAATTGCATCTATAAAGATCCTGTTTCCCAATCATATTCTGAGGTTCCAGATGGACATGAATTTTGGTGGGACACTTACATTCCACACATGTGGTATTGTAAACAATTTTGTGTCAACAAATTGGACAACTTATAGGAAATGGACATATTTCTAGAAAAAGACAAAGTAATGAAACTGATTCAGGAAGAAATAGAAAATATGAATTGACCAATAACAAAGAAAATGAAATAATATTTAAAATTTTTGAAAAGGAAAAGTCCATGTCCAGATGGGTTTACTATCAAATATTTAAAGACAAAATAATAACAATCATTGACAAACATTTTCATAAATAAAGGAAAAATGGTCATTTCCCAACTTTTTCTATGGCACCAGTATTTTTTGACATCAAAGACAAAGCTATCCCAATGAAGGAAATGTACAAGCCAATATCCTTCATGAACATAGATGTAAATACACTTAACAAATATTAACATGATAGCATTCTAACGTGGTCCCTTGAGATTCCTGGCCCTACGTGTACACATATCTTTTCTCAGTTATTTAATAAAAAACTGATCTAGGTATTACTGTGAGGGGATTTTGCAGATGTAACTAAGGTCCTAAATTAGTTGACTGATAGGGAAATGATTCAGGTGGGTCTGACTTACTAACATAAGCTGCTTAAAAGCAGATTTCTCTGGCTGGCCTCAGAAGGGCAAGTCAGAGATTTGAGGCATGACAAGGATTTGGTATGCTATTGCTACCTGAAAATGGAGAGGGCAAGGATATCAGCAACCTCTAGTTGCTTGGAGCAACCCCCAGATGTCAGTCAAAAAGGAAACAAGTGACTCAGTCCTATAATGACAAGGAACTCAATTCTACCAACAAGAATGAGTTTCGAAGCATACTTTTTCCTCAGATCCTCTAGGTGAAACTCCATTTGACTGATACTTTTATTTTAGCCTGTGAGACCCTGAGCAGAGAACCCAATCATGGCATTTCAGACATCTGACTTACAGGACTGTGAGCTAATAAATGGGTGTTGTTTTAAGCTGTGGAGTTTGTGGTAATTTGTTATGCAGCAATAGAAAACTAATATAATTAGCAAATCAAATTCAGTAACATATAAAAAGGATTATACACCATGACACAAATGAGATTTAGCTTAGTAATGCTAGAGTGGTTTAATATCTAAAAATCAATTAATGTAATATACTATATTAATAGAATAACAAAAAAGACACATAATCATCTCAAGAGAAGCAAAAAAAAAAAAAAAGGAATTTGACAAAAGCTAACATCCATTCATGATGCAACAAATCAGAACTCAAAGGGAACTTCTTCAATCTAATACAGAGTATCTACAAAAAAATCCATCCAGGTAATATCATACTTAACAGTGAAAACTGAATCTTTTCCCATAAGTTCAGGGACAAGGCAAGGATGTCTGGTTGCACTATTTCTTTCAACATTGTACTGGAATATCTGACTAGTGAAATAAGGCAAAAATAAATATAAGTAAATAAATAAATAAAATGCATCAAAATTGGAATGGAAGAATTAAAACCACTCTTATTCACAGACTGTGTGATGTAGAAAATCCAAAGGAACCCACAAAATATATATTAGAATTAATAAATGAGTTTAGCAAGGTTGTATGATACAAGATCAATGTACAAATGTCAATTGTATTGCTACATACTAACAGTAAACCATCAGATATTGAAATTAAATTAATTTCATTCACAATAGTATAAAAAACACTTAGGAATACATTTAGCAAAAGAAGTGAAAGATCTATACAACTATAACAACAACTATAACAACTACAAAATATTGTTGAGAGAAATTAAAGAAAACCTAAATAAATGGAGAGATGGTTGATGTTCATAGATTGGAATATGCAATGTTGTCAAGATGGCCATTTTCACTAAATTGATCTATAAATCACTACAATCCCTATCAAAATCTTAGCAAGCCTCTTTTTGTAGAAACTGATAAATATGTCATAAATTTATTTTGATATGCAAATACCTAGAAAAGCCAAAACAATTTTGAAAAAGAAAGACAAAATTTGAGGAATATATTACTAAATTTCAAAATTTACTAAAAAGCTACAGTTAGCAAGACAGTATGGTGATGGCACAAAAATAGATTTATAGATCAAAGAACAAAATTGAGGGTCCAGAAAGAAGCCTTTACACTATGGTCAGCTGATTTTCCACAAAGACGTCAAAGCAATTAAGTGGAAAAAATTGTATTTTCAACAAAGGATGTTGGGATAATTGAATATCCACTTGCAAAAAGAATGAACTTGGACTCTATTATGGTCCATATACAAAAACCCACTCAAAATGGATACTCAAGCTAAATATAAGAGTGAAAACATGTAGAATTTTAGAAGAAAATATAGGAGAAAATATGGTCTTGGGAACTCATGAATTAGATTTTTTAAGTATAACATCAAAAGCAAATGCGTAAAATGGAATTAGACCACTTTCTGACACCATTCACAAAAATAAACTCAAAATGGATAAAGGATCTGAATGTGAGACAGGAAACCATCAAAACCCTTGAGGAAAAAGCAGGAAATAGCCTCCTAGACCTCAATCGCAGCAATTTCTTCATCAACACATCCCCAGAGGCCAGGGAATCAAGAACAAAAATGAACTACTGGG
>PISW01012328.1:6179-33504 GCA_004023785.1 Mungos mungo | reverse complement strand
GGAGTGGGGAGGGGCGGCTGTCAGTGATCCCAGTGATCACCGTCTAAGGGCCGGACGGTGTCTAAAGCACGTGATTTATGTCACGTACCACTTTCTTCCTAGCAGGCTCGTTAGAAATGATGACGGTTCTCTTATGAAAAGGAAGCAGATGCTCAGAGCTTAGCAAGCAGCTCGGGATAAGGACGTAGGAGGGTTAGGATCGGAACCCAGAGCTCTCTGCCTGACTCAAAATTCCTTTCTAGTTTCCCTCCCATTGCCAAAGACGGGTACTAATTGCGGCATATATTAGAAATCTGTCTGTTGGGCTCTCTGACTCCCATAATCATCAGGCTCCATACCTGTAGGTAGAATCATTTATTTTCTTTCTTTTTATTTATTTTGAGAGAGAGAGAGAGAGAAGGAGAATCCCAAGCAGGCTCCTAGCTCAGCACAGAGCCTGATGTGGGGCCCAATCTCATGAACCATAAGATCATGACTTGAGCTGAAATCAAAAGCGTGATGCTTAACCCACTGAGCCACCCAGGCCGAATCCCTGAGTCCCTGCTGGTCGAGTCATTAAAAAAGGGGCCTTTGATCCCTACCTTTTGGCCAGTCTTACTCTTGACCTGCTCTGCCAGAACTGTCTGTAATTTTTGGCCCTGATTTCACCTGCCTCTCTTCATAGACTTCATTCCTTGAGCCTGACCCTCCATCCTGCTCCCTTACCTGCCTCCGACTTCCTACGGTAATTCTGTGGGCTCCCACCCTCCGCCCCCCGGCGCCCACCCCTGCTCTGCCAGCCAGGTATCTGGCTTTCCCGTCCTCCACTTCGGGCCTTTGCCAGCCGCCTTCTGAGCCTCACAAGGCCACCGCTCCAGGGGAAAAGCCCCAGAGAACACGGTGTCCCTCCTGCAGATGTCTCCCTAATTCCCCAAGGTCTGATCTTTCGCTGGTTCAGTTTATCGCAAGTGATTTTCCAAGCCGGTGGATTTAATTACATTACACTTAGGGAAATTGGTGCCATTTCTTAATTACTTTTCTAGTTGGAGAGCAATCACGTAGCGATCACATGAAGGTCTTCTTGTGTTTCCTGAAGCCCTGTAGCCTTAGAAAATGTCTGTGGGAATAGACCCGGCTTTAAAGAGATTGGGTTCATTCCTTTTTGGAACTGGGGTAATTGGGTCTGGGGAAAAGGGTAAGTTTTGCAGCAGAGAGCTGGATAAAATGGTTTTTTATCATGATGCACGCAGTTGCGTAAGCCGAAACCTGATGGCCCTCCTTGTAGTCCTCCTCCCCCTCAAGTCTCTGCCCTGTTGATCCTCCTGACACCTTTTAACCTGCCATGACCCTGCTTTCCCCAGCCGAGCGCAGGCCACCATCATGGCTCTTAACTAGGGTTGAATGGAGCCCCCCAAAAGATATATCTACCCGGAACCTGTGACTGTGGCCTTATTTGTGAAAAGGGCCTTTACAAATGTAATTAGAAGAAGGGCGCCTGGGGGGCTCAGTCGGTTAAGCGTCTGACTTCGGCTCAGGTCATGATCTCATGGTCCGTGAGTTCGAGCCCCATGGCAGGCTCTCACTGACAGCTCAGAGCCTGGAGCCTGCCTCAGATTCTGTCTCTCCCTCTCTCTCCCAGAAATAAACATTAAAAAAAGGTTTTTAATGGAATTAAAGGATCTTGAGGGGTACCTGGCTGGCTCGGTCCATAGAGCCTGTGACTCTTGATCCTGAGGTCTTGAGTTCGAGCCCCGTATGTGGTGTGGAGCCTACTTAAAATTAAAAAGGAAAATTGAGGCTCTTGAGATGAGATTTTCCTGGATTATCCAGATACACTCCAAAGCCAATGAAAAGCATCCACAGACAAGAAGGGGAAGACACACAGAGGGAAAGTCCAGGTGAAGACAGAGGTCAAGGTTGCAGTGGCATGTCTACAAGGCAAGGTTATGCTACAGCTTGCAGGAAATCACCAGAAGCTGGAGAGAGGTTTGGGACAGATCCTTCCTAGAAGGCTTCAGAAGGAATGAACCCTGCCAACACCTGGATTGTGGATTTCTGGCCTCCAGAAGCCAACACGCTCCCCTTCAGTCAACTAGCTTGCTTGCTTGCTTTCTAATGCTTTTTATTTATTATTTTTGAGAGACAGAGACAGACAGTGTGAGCAGGGGAGGGTCAGGGAGAGAGGGAGACACAGAATCTGAAACAGGCTCCAGGCTCTGAGCTGTCAGCACAGAGCCCGATGGGGGGCTTGAACCCACAAACCGTGAGATCATGACCTGAGCTGAAGCTGGACGCTTAACCGACTGAGCCACCCAGGCGCCCCTACTTTCTAATAGTATATCTTGATCCTCTTTCTGTGTCAGGAGACAAGATGCTTCCTCTCCTTCTCTCTCTGTCTCTGCCTTTCTCTTTCTGAGTCGCAATGTGGAGTTTCAATGTCCTGGTGTGTCGTGATTAATTCACAGCTCCAGATCGGCGAATGTTGGGGGGTTTCCATCATTCCGCAGTGCTGCGGTGAATAAAGCTGTGCTGCAAGGTATCACAGCATTCTGCCTGCACCCCGAGCAGCGGCGTGGGATAAATTCACAAGCAGGCTAGGGTCTGAATGTGTCTCCCTGTCCCCCACCCTCTGCCCCCACAATTTGTATGTTGAAATCCTAACCCACAGGTGAGGATATGAGGAGGTGAGGCCTTCGGGAGGTGATTATTTGGGGGGATGGAGCCCCCGTGATTGGGATTAGTGCCCAGAGTGCCCTCCCTTCCACCATGCGAGGCCACAGCAGGAAGTCACCGGCCTGCAGCCCAGAAGGGGGCCCCACCCCACCCTACCAGCACCCTGATCTTGAATGTCAGCCTCCAGAACTGTGAGCAGTAAATACGTATTGCGTGTAACCCCCCCTGTTTAGGGTATTATGTCGTAGGCTAGAGCAGAGGAAGACAAGGGTAGGGTCAATTCCCAGACAGAGAATTGCTGGGTGAGAGACAATATGAATTTTCACTTCTGAGAGAACCTTCCAGACTGCACACCACAGGGTTATACTAGGCAGTCATTCAGATCTGGAGGCTAGACTGAGCACAGGCGTGGCCACGGTGGGGATGGCGGGATTGGAGAGGGGCGGGGCGGGGTGGGGGGTGCTGCAGGACTCCAGTTGAGGAGTACAGGTGGCCGGATCTGAGGCCACAGTAGGGCGCAGGTGAGGCGGAGCGAAAATACACCCAGGAGGTCAAAGTCAAAGTCAAGGATGCAGCGATGGGCAGAGGAGTGTCTGTGAGGCCAGGATAGGGAGGCTGCTCAGGATGATTCCAGGGGAGGCCCACTGTCCCCTTGTACCCACTCTGACCTTCTTCTATAGCAACTGAGTTCTTAGCTGGGCACGTGGCCCCTAGTGACTACTTTCTGAGACTCCCTCAGGGACAGCAGTGGCCATGTGATCAAGTTTCGGCCAATCAGATGCAAGCAGAGGTGATGTGTCCAGCTGCCAGGGCAGGCCCTTAAGTGGCGGAGCATACCTTCCTCTGTCCCCTGTCTTCTCACTGGCTGGAGAGTGGATGTGAGGGCAGGAGCTAGGGGCACCGTCTTGAGCCATGAGGTGGGAGTTTCCTGTTAAGGCAGAGCAAGAAGAGGGAGCTTGGATCCCTGATAAGAGAGAAATGCGTCTCAGTCTGTTAGGCTTCTATTACTCCGGGCCTCTGTTAGAGCTGCCAAATCTGAATGGCTGCTTCCACTTGGTTTGTGCCCTTCACGAAAACGGGAGTGGGCCAAGCTGGCCATCTTTCTGGGTATTGAGAGCCCTCCCTCTGTGCCAGGTGCTGGGCTGTGTGCTGGGGTGCAGTGGCCAGGGCAGACATACCTGCTTCACCTAAGGTTCACACACACACACACAGGCCCGCACGGGTTGCTGCACTAGAATGGGATCAAAGGCAGCTGAGACCTGCAGCAGCCTGGAGCCAAGGCAGGTCGGGAGCGGGGTTTCAGGCAGAAGAAACAGCAGACAGCAGCCTATCTGAGGCTCGACAAGAGGTCAGTATGAAAGTAAGACTTTTGGGGCACTCGGGGGGCTCAGTCGGTTAAGGGTCTGACTTCGGCTCAGGTCATGATCTTGCTGTTCGTGGGTTCGAGCCCCGCGTCAGGCTCTGTGCTGACAGCTAGCTCAGAGCCTGGAGCCTGTTTTCACATTCTGTGTCTCCCTCTCTCTCTCTAACCCTCCCCTACTTGCACTGTCTCTCTCTATCTCTCAAAAATAAATTAAAAAAAAAAGAAAGAAAGAAAGTAAGACTTTCAAGCGTAGAAAACACAGCCTGCTCTGACTCCCCTTCCATGGCTTGGGCTCCTCAGGGAGATGAGAAGTCAGTGGCTGCTGAACTTGTAGAAAGTTCTTCTTCGATCCGGGGCTCGGAGATCTCCTTCTGTGAACGAAACACCAGCCTGCATCTGGAAGCTTCCTCCCAGTGTCAGTGTTAGGACATTCTCCAGGGCGCGGGGCCGCTTCGGTCCTCTCCAGCTCATGATCTTCAAGGAATTAATTAATCGTATCTCTGTTCCTGCCAGCAACAAGTTTTCCTCCGAAGAAAGCAAGGGATCAAAAGTACAGGCTGATAAGGGGGCTTTGAAACCCCATAAAGAGAGGAAGCATTCTCCAAATAGACAGAATATGATTTCTTACGTGCTCACGCGGAAGACAGGGGCCTCAGCAATATGTTTCAAGTCTGGCTCAAATGGGCCAAGCTAAGGGGTTTTTGGCCTTTCTTTATCTTTACCCTTACAGGGACAGCAGGCCATGCTGGGGGTTTCTGTTCCTAGGAGGGGGCTGTGGTCTCTGAGGGCAAGCTGAGTTTCGCCTGTGGAATGTTTGCTACGGGGCCCACCCATTTATTTATCAGTCATTTATTCATTCAACACGAGGAGAAGGGGCTCAGAGAAGGGAGCCTGGGTGGCCAGTGATGGAACACAGGAGGCCAGCAGGGCGGTCAGGCAGGGCCGTAGCCCCCGGTGACAAGCTGAGCGTTTGCAGGCCTCGCTGCTCATATGGAAAGGCCCTACTGTGTGCCGGGAAGGGAGCAGGCAGAGCGAAGGAAAGGATCGCTCACCCTCCGACTCCCCATGCTCTGAGTCCGGGTGGGAAGACAGGTGATTCGTGCCGAGGTTTTGGGAGGTGTCTTCGCTTCCTGGGATCCCTGTCACAAAGTGCCAAACGAGGTGGCTTCGAACAACAGGCATTTGTTCCTTATTCCGGAGGCTGGACGTCCAAAGTCAAGGTGCAGTCAAGGCCATGGCCCCTCTGAAGATTCCAGGGGAAGATCTCTCCTGTGTCTTCCAGCTTTGGGTGTTGTTGGCAATCTTCGGTGTCCTCAGCTTGCAGCTGCTCCAGTCCGCTCTGTCTCCATCTTCCTACGGTTTTTTTCCCCATGTGTCCAAATTTCCAACGCCAGGCGTTGGGCTTAGAACCCGCCCTGTTGCAGGATGCTTTTGTTTTCCCTTGATTACATCTGCAAATAACCTTATTTCTGAGTGATAATAAGTGAGGTCACATTCACAGGTACTGGGTGGAGGTGAGGATTCGAACCTGTGTTATTTGGGAACCACAATGCAATGTACAGCAGGAGGCTGATCAAACTCACCACTCTGCTCTGCCCTTGAGCTCTGCATCCCCTGAAGGGAAAAGACCCATTTTGTGGCTCCTAAAAGCGGTGTGTGGGAACGTGGCCTACTTGTGCTGCCCAGTAGGCTACGCCCGCACCCCTCCCCCCATTCAGACAGATTTACCCACCCTGTCCAAGCCACCCTGCAGAGAAGGGAACAGAGGGAGGCTCACAAATGTCTCTTCAGTGGAAACAGACCTTGAAACCAGGGAAGAAGAGGGTGCCTGGGTGGCTCAGTCGATTAAGCCTCCGACTTCGGCTCAGGTCAGATCTCATGTTCATGGGTTCGAGCCCCGCGTCAGGTTCTGTGCTGACATCTGGCTCAGAGCCTGGAGCCTGCTTCGGATTCTGTGTCTCCCTCTCTCTGCCCCTCCTCCTCTCATGCTCTGTCTCTCTCTGTATCAAAAATAAATAAAAGAGGACCGCTCCACAGTGAAGATGCTAAATGATGAGGGTGGGGCGGAGGACCAGGGAGGAAGGCAGGAGGTGTCTATATAAGGGGCCTATTAAAGGTAGGACAGATCGGAAGGATCCAGAAAGAGGAGGCCAGTACAGAAGCTGACTTGGGAAGTCAGCGGGGCAGGGAAGGAAGTGCCCACGCATCTTCCTGCCATTCTCGCTCAGGGCTGGATCCCCAAGTCGTCAAAATATGTTGGGTCAGAGTGAAGGATGCACAAACCATTTCGGTCCCAAATAAAATAAAGCAAACTCATCCTGTGCCTGGGAACCCGCTGGAGCCTGACCGCTGGGGCTCTGGAATGGTATCCGGTCAGTGTTCCTGGCCTGGGTCCCGCAGGCCTAGCGCCCCAGGAGGGGGCCCACTCACTGAAGGAGCCGAGGCTGCCCTGTTTGGCTGTTTGCATTGCTTGACAAAGGAAATTTGTTGGGCTTAAGCTGCCAAGAGTTTGCATCTGGATCCTATGATGTTTGGCTTCGGGAGGGCTGCGCACAGAACCGGTCTCCACCGGCCTCCATGTAATTAACTTAAGTGCTCCGAAGATGAAAGTTTATTTGCCTGATCCCGGATTACGGCGCGGGTCTCCAAGGTAGGCAGAGCAGCCTGGAAGACTTATCTCCTACCCTCGAGGTTTCCAAAGATACCCCTGGTGGACAGTGGAGCCTCAGGACATTGGGGTGTGTTGGAATTTATGACAGTTGCAGTAAAAAAAAAAAAAACACACACACACACACACAAACCCCAAACGAGAGTTCTGGATGCCAGCACGAGGAGGTTAAGTGGAAACATAACTTTACATAATGAAGCGATTCATCATATTTCGCTTTAGAAACACTAATATCATAAATTGGCCTCACACGCCTGTGCCTTCCAGCCTCAACAATAGAGCAGAGACATTAATTTCCTGGTTGGGTAGAAGTTCTGGGGCTTTTCCTCCGGTGGGCCTGGGCCTCCCCTTCTCCACCCCTCCCTCCTCCCGGGCTCCTTCGCCCCCCTCCGCTGGAGGGGGGAAGGTAGCTTTGATCCTGGATGCGCTGGGCGGCCTGGGGGAGGCAAGCAGGAGGGGGTGGGCCTTCCTACAGGTGATTCTTAGGCCTGAATTCCATTGTGACAGCAATGATTTATTTTAACTACCAACCCAGGAAAGCAGGCGCCGTTGGGATGCATACCTCCACTAGCCGCTCGCAGACTAATTTTACTGTTTGTGAATCACTAATATGTTTAAGGGGGGGGGGAAGAAAAGAGAGAACGGGACTGGCATTTTTAGATACCTAGAACAAGGCTTGGAGGAAAGGCCCCATGGTGCCCAAACAGTCCCACATGGGAGAGATGATTTTGGATTACAAGATAGAAAACACATGGGGTCCAGAGAGCGGCCCCCCACCTCCGCGGCGGGCAGAGGCTACTGGCAGATGAAACACTTTCATCTCTCCCAGGGAGATAAACTGGCTGGTCTGCATGGACTCTTTATTTACAAAAGAAAATTAAATCCGTTTTAACACTTGCACTGTTCATAGGAAACACATGTCGGCTGGTAATTGTTTTGAACTCGATTTCGAGCCGAGGCCGCACCACACTGCGCCGCTCTTGCGTCTTCGCGCGGGCTTGGGACGCGCGCCGTGGAATTTGCGCGGAATTTCTTCCCAATTCCAGAGGCTCCGCGACGGGACATTGTGTGTGTGGAGGGGGGGGAGGCTCCCCCCGACCCGGCAGAAGACTTCTGCTGGGCTTCCTGCCTCCTGGGGGAAAGTGCTTCCCCCTCACGGGAAGAGGGCTGCCCCTGCGCCCCTGCCCGCCCCCACCCCTGGCGCGCCCCCCTTCTTAATCAGGAGATTGGAAAGGATCAAAGGGACCCGAGGCCCTAATTGAGCCTGACGGGCTTCCCTCCCGCCTGGAAGTTTTCGCAGAAAGAGGAGTAAAAGGTTGGGAGACTTTCCCAAGAGGGCCTGATGGGGTTTTACAGCTGCAAGCAGGTGTCACCCAGCTCTGGGAGCGCGCTTTTCACATGTGAATATGCACGCGGCTCTCCTGAGTGTGGTTCTGATTCCGGAGCCCAGGGCGGCGGGGTGGGGTGGGTGGAGGGCGCCTGGACTCTGCATTCCAACAGGCTGGGGTGTGGAGCTCGCATCAGGTGGTTCGCATACCCCCCCCCAGGCGTCAGAATCTTCCCCCTCCCCCTCCCAGGGCTTGTCAAAACACAGAGTTCCAGATTCCACAGCAGACCTGGCGGGGGGGGGGCTGAGAATTCTGATAAGTGGCTGGCTGATGCTGCCGGACTGGGGGCCACGCTTTGAAAACCCTTGTCCCAAACCAATGCCTTCTCTGGGGGAAACTGAGGCACAGAACGATTTTTCTTTTCTTTTCTTTTCTTTTTTCTTTTTTCTTTCTTTTTTTTTTTTTTTTTTTTTGGTGGAGGTCACAGTGCTCCTGGGTGGCAGAGAGCTGGAGTCAGAGCCGTAGTTCAGCTCTGGGCCTCTATCCACTTCCACAGGTAGGAGAAGAGTGAGCCCCATTTGCCCTGGGGACTCCTCGCTGTCCAGGCACTAGCGGTGGGTGTGCGTCGGGACAGAAGACAGGTATCATCTGAAGCCCCCAGGCTCCTGTTTCTCCCCGGGGCAGGGACCCAATCCTTTGCTCCTTCCTCCTTGGCTCGGGGAGGCCCTTCTCCCTCTCCTGAAGGACTCATTTTCAAAGCTCAGAGTCAGTCTCGCCAACTCCAGGCAGAGCTCTCCTTTCCTCTGGGCCCAAGTCTGGCCCCTCAGCACCTTCTGTACCATCATACGTGCCACTTCCCGGCAGTGGTGGGCCCGGTCTCTGGGGGACATCAGAGAACAGGACAGGGGAAGCAGGAAGCAGATATTTCTCGAATGAGTGAATATCTTCCAGTGGCGAGCTTGCCTGCTGTGTGTCCTTGGACAGGTTACTTAACCTCTCTGAGACTTGGTTTCCCCATCTGTAAAATAAAGATGCTAACATTACCTTGAGGGGTCACCGCAAAGGGACCTATTTGTAAACACGCCAGGCAGGTTACTGATAAATGAAGAGTCACTTTAAAAAACATTTTCTTTCTCTCCTTCATCCCTCCCTTCCTTCTTCCCTCCTTCTCTCCCTTCCTTCCTTCCTCACACCCCTGAGACCAAGAGTCACGTGCTCTACTGACTGAGCCAGCCAGGTGCTCCACTTTTGTTTTTTGTTGAGGTGTTCTTATTATCTGCCTTCGGGTCCATTTTTTATCCTTACAGTCACTCTGTTTTTTGTTTCTTTGTTTTTTGACTAAGGTTTTGCCTTCCAGATTCCCCATTAACAGGCAACTGTAATTTGAGAAAGTTCACATCTCAAGCCTCTGTTGGGAGCAGGACTGACTCATACTTGCTCAGCACTTACAGTTTCCCGGACACTTTCCCACCGCTTGAGTCCCTGAAGCCTCAGCAAACACTGGTGGAGGAAACTTGGGGAGGCTGAGGCTCTCGCGCACGTTCACAGGCTCTGTTTGGCCTCCAAGCTCCTTCCAGGGCAGGGGCTCAGGAAGCCCGGAGGGGCACCTGCCTGTGGGCGGGCTCTGCTTCCCCCAGGCCCGCAGCTCTGGGGCTGAGGCCACATCCTCCTTTCTAGCTCAGAAAACAGCTCCTGCGGACCATGGCTTTTCCATACCCCCAATGTGTTTTCTGAGGAACGTTTCTCCGCGGTATATTTTTCCATCCCCACGATGTTGGGGGGTCAGCTATGCTGCGAGCACCCTGTGCGCTGTGCTACCCCCGAGCCCTGGAAGTGCATCAGCCCGTAAAACACCCCGAACTTCCCTGGGTGAAGAAGGGACCCACTTCTTCCCGGCTCAGTATTGTCTGGACGCAGCTCCGGTGACATTCCCCAGTCCCGTGCCGTGCACATCGCTGGGAACTGTCTCTGCTCTCACCACCCTACAGGGACGGGCATCTGCTCTATCTTCCGCTGTCCTTTCACTGCTGCTCTCGGGCCAGATTTCTGCCCCCTCCCGTGTCTCACTCCCTCCAACCATCTGCTCGAACACGCCTCCATCAGAAGGCCTTCCCTGACCCGGAAATGAAACAGCAAGCCCCTTGCCCGCACCCATCACCTCGCCGCCTTATTTCGCATCGCAGAACTCACGGCCACCCAGCTGACACAGCCTCTCATTTTTGGTTGTCTGCCTCTGACCAGCAGAATGCAAGCTCCGCGAGGGCACGGATGTTTCCATTTTGTCCCCCGCTCTTCCTCCGGTGTCCAGAACAGCGCTTACTCGTTGCGGGCACTCAGCGAACATTTGCCAGTGGAATGACTGAGCTGGCTATGTGAGCATCACTCAGCACCCTCGCGCTGGGCATCTGGCGCCCAGATCCCGGCGCTGAGTCTTTCCAGACCCAGGGCTGGCTCCTGGCGTCTAGGACGGGTCAGGTATAAGCTCCAGCCCAGACGCAGTCCTGCAAAGGCCAGCTGTGCCTCAGTGTGGCACGTGAGGGCTGCGGCATAGAACAGTGGCAAACCAAGGGCTTTGGAGTCAGGTGGACCCGAGTTCAGATCCTGCCTCTAGCATTGATTAGCACTGCAGCCTTGGTCAAGTCACTTAAATGTCCTGAAGTCTCAGGTCCCCACCACTAAATGGGGATAGTACTGGTGACTGCCGGTGGTGGGTAGTGACCTGGTATGTGAAGTGCCTGGTGTGTGGTAGATGCTCAGTGCATGGGGGCTAGAGGAGAGGCATGCCGCGGCTGGAGGTGTCCATCGGAGGCTTCTGAGAGGTTCTGAGCTTGAACTTTAAGGGTCCCCAGGCAGATGAGGCAGAGGACAGCATGAGAGCCAGAATGTCTGGGTTCAAATCCTGGCCGTCACCGTGGGGTGACATTGGACACATCACTCAGGCTTGCTGTGCCTCGGGGTACCGATTCGTAACCTGGGGTTCAGCCTCGCAAGCACGAGGTAAATATCAGTAACTGTCATCTTTATTGTTATCCTCGTGGGGGAGGGGAGGGGTGTGGGCGAGCAGCAGGAGCCTCCAGAGGGTGGACCTGGGAAAGCCGGTCCTGCCAAAGCACAGAGGGACCCTCCCTCTGAGAAACAGGTGGAAGACCTCTCGGTTCCTCATGGGAACCCTGCTCACCCACCGGGAAGTGGAGGCTGAGCCTTGCACCCGGTTGTCCACGGGGACACTTGGCTTCTAGTCCTTCCAATAACCCTCCCTTTCAACGGTTTGGACCACGAGGGAACCCAGAGCCCACCTCTGACGGGCCCCAGAGACTGCAGAATCAGAGGGGGTCTTGTCAGAGCAGTGAGGGGACTCGAGCCGCCAGCTCCATCCTGCAGCGGAAAAGCAGGGCCTCTGCGAGAGGGACGCATGCGCCACGCCCAGGCTCGGGGTCTCCGGCCCCATCCCCCGCTTCTGCGCATTTGCACATACAGAGGCTCATGGGGAGATCCCGAGGAAGGCAGGAGCCTGGCTCGTGGAGCCGGGAGCCCCCGTGTCCAGGGCTTGACCCTCCCCTGATTTTTTAAAATACTGTTTTTTTTCTGTGGTTTGTGTTTTGCTTGCTTCAGGGCTGCAGAATGAGGCCTCCTTCCTTGGTAAGCTTCTCCCATTGGAAACACCCTGTGCTATTTGTCCGCCCAGTCAGCGAGCAAGGCGAGGCCCGAGGCCATGGTAGCGTCCGTTTGCGCGTGGCGTGGCCTGTGCCTTGTGGACATCTACGTTAGCTTGGAGTCCGGGCGTCCCTGAAACAGAGGCTCCCTGCCTCCTGCCACCATCTCAGGCCACTCCCTTCGGGCAAATGCCCATCTCCTTACGCAGGAGAACATGGTGGGAAAGTCACACAGACGTGGCCTGGGTTAACTGTTCTCCTTTACAGCTGTGTGACTCTGGGCAGGTCGCCGATTAGGTCTGGGCCTCAGTTTCCTCACCTGTAAAAACGGGGATAACATTAAGCCTTCGTTGGGTTGCTCTGAGGGTTACATAAGACACTGTACAAAGCACTAACACAGGTGGGCACGTAGCAAGCCTTCAGCGCAAGCAGAGAGAAATCACTAGCATCAGTGATAACTCTCTTGGATAAGCAGGAAACGGTGCCGCTGAGTCTCGAGTCTCATAGCCAAATGGCCTGGGGCCTCCCTGTTTAACGAAATCTCTGTCCTGAGCATCGTGGTCAGGATTAGCAGTCTTGGGTTTAGGGCTGCAGATGCATGGACAGATGGGGCCGGACGATAAGGGTCAGGGAGGGAGGCTGGTGGGGTCGATGGCCTGTCCAGGGCCGACACCGAGTCCCACTTTCAACCAGGAGGGAATGTGAGCCCAGGGAGGCCACAACTTCCAATTTTTTTTCACAACTTTCAATGTTTATTATTATTTTTTAATTTTAATTAAAACTTTTTAATGTTTATTTTTGAGAGAGAGAGACAGAGAGAGGCAGAGAGAGCATGGACAGGGGAGGGGCAGAGAGAAGAGGGAGACACAGAATCCGAAGCAGCTCCAGGCTCTGAGCTGTCAGCACAGAGCCCGATGTGGGGCTCGAACCCACAAGCCATGAGATCATGACCTGAGCCAAAGTCGGAGACTCAATTGACTGAGCCACCCAGGTGCCCACAGCTTCCAATTTTTAAAGAGAAAACAGAAATCTGGATTTCTACTTGCGATCTCCAAATTTTAAAATATGAGTTTGCTGGGGCTTCCGTAACAAAGTGTCGGTCCTGGGGCGCCTGGGTGGCTCAACTGGTTAACCCACCCGCTCTTTTTTTTTTTTTTTAGAAAGTCTGTGCTTTTAAAAAAAAAGATTTTTTTTTTTACATTTATTTATTTTTGAGAGACAGAGAAGACAGAGTGTGAACAGGGGAGGGGCAGAGAGAAAAAAAAGACACAGAATCCAAAGCAGGCTCCAGGCTCTGAGCTAGCTGTCAGCACAGAGCCTGACGCCGGGCTCAAACCCACAAACCGTGAGATCATGACCTGAGCTGAAGTCGGATGCTCAACGGACTGAGCCCCCCAGGCGCCCCAACCTACCAACTCTTGACTTCGGCTCAGGTCATGATCTCATGGATTCGTGGGATCGTGAGTTCCAGCCCCGTGTGGGTCTCTGCGCTCTCGCAGAGCCTGCTTGGGGATTCTCTCTCTCTCCCTGCCCCTCTCTCTGCCCCCTCCTCAAAATAAATAAACAATAAATAAATGGTTAAAAAACCCTGCTCCTGTTAGATTAGGGCTCCCCCCCCGGTTACCTTATTTGACCTTAACTGGCTCTTTAAAATGCTTATCTTCCAAGGTAGTTGCATTCTGAGGCCCTGGGAGCTAAGACTTAAACATGTGGGTTTGGGGCGTGGAGGGCGCCGTTCAGCCCTCCGTGGCCACCGCCACGGACGCTTGCGGGAGCCCTGCCTGAGCCACTCACCAGGGTCCGTGGCTCCTGTGTGACGTGAGCTCCCAGAAACGTGTTTGTCTGGGGGCTGAGGTCCAGACTCAGGAACTCGGCTCATTCTTGCGAGCTGGTTCTCCTGTCCGTTTCCTACTTTCTCCTAGAAGTCAGATCCCTGGGGGCCGAGGGGGCCGTTGTTGGTGGGTTCCTGGCTCCTGCGATGGGCGTGTTTAGCAGCTGGACAGGAGGGCAGCCTGCTGTGTGTGGGGGCCCCGTCTGAGGCCTTGACTGACCCTCCTGCGCTCACTCCCAGGGACCTGCTCCCCCTTTGGGGCAAGTGCCTTCATCAGGTCGTCTGAACTCAGGGACGGGAGGCCGGAGGAGATCCTGTATAGATCACCCACTGCTTGAGAGACTACTAAACTGAGGGTTGAAGGGGAAGGGGGAGGGGGAAAAAGAGGTGGTGGTGATGGAGGAGGGCACTTGTGGGGAAGAGCACTGGGTGTTGTATGGAAACCAATTTGACAATAAACTATTTAAAAAAAAAAATCACCCACTGCTCCCTGAAAACACCAGCAGAACACCATCTCCTTATCTGTTTGCAGAGGATCAGCTGGGGGTGTGGGGGAGGGGCTGGGAGGAGGGCAGGGATGGGGTTGGGGAGTCGGGGTGGGAGTGGGTCTTGTGTCAAGGCTCTGGAGTTCACGGATAGCAGGCCCGAGGGCAACACACTCCTGCTACCCTCCTGCCCCCATTCTCACCGTTGATACTAACTTAAATTGGGAAGGATCTTAAATGCGGATATTCCAGGGTTTAATCTGGCCTCTGGCTTCCCCGCAAATGGGGTAGAGACCTGGCCTTGAAAGCATATAGCTGCTCAGGGATCCGCCAGCATACAGTCTCGTGGGGGAGCTCTTGATGAGATCTTTCACCCGTTTTTCTGAATTTCGCCAACTCTTGACTCTTCCTCTCATTAATTCTCACCTCCAGTGTCTTCCATTTCTCTGAGGGGGGAGACAAAAGGCCTGACGAGGACCTCAGTGCCTCTCCAAACCTCCTCCCGTGGCTCCCCTTTGCCAAGTCTGTCCAGTCACACTGGCCTCTCTGGTTGCCCAGTTCACATCAGACAGACCCTGGCCACAGGGCCTTTGCATTGGCCATTTCCTGTGCCAGGAATTCTCTTCCTTTGGATTTCTGCTTGGCTAACTCCCTGATCCAAGTCGTCCTCAGCGGTCATCCTCGGTTGCCCGATATCCGGAGTATAATTCCTTCAGCGGCCTTGGAAGGCACTGCCAATCTCCTTCACCCACACAATTTTCTCCTTAGCACCTGTTCCCTCTAACATATGATTCACGGATTATGTCTATTGTCTATCTCCTCCCACTAGAATGCAGTCTCCACCACAGGGATTTTTGTATGTCATTTGCCTACAACGATGTCCGGCCAGAGTAGGAGCTCCATGTATATTTCTTGGATGAACGAATAAGTTTAAAGAAAACCGATTTTCCCAGAGTGTTAGGGGCCTGGGAGTTCATTGAAACCAAGCTCCTACCCCATGGTGGCCTTTCCGTTGTCCCCTCCCAGTGGGACACGGGGGAGAAAGCCCTTCAAAGCCACGTACACGAAGCATGTGTCTGACACACAGTAGGTGCTCAACAAACACGATCCTCTTTCCTTTCCCTGGAAATGCATCTTTCAGAGCATCCGGTGGTGTAGCTGCTCAAGGGGGATGGTCTAAGGCCCTCGAGAAAGTGGGTGAGACAATTCAATGAACACCTGCCATGGGCTGAAGGGTGTCCCCTGAAACCGGCAGGCTGAAGTCGGAACCCCTAATACCTCAAAATGTGCCTGTATTTGAAGAGGTATTTCAGGTTCAGTGAGGTCCTCAGTGTGAGCTGTAACTCAATGTGACTTGTGTTCTTATAGAAGGAGCCAGGACACAGAGACACAGAAGGACAACCGTGGGACACAGGGGGAGAAGAAGGCATCCCCACGCCAGGGAGGGAGCCCTCAAGGAGAATCCAACCTGCCCACGGCTGGATCCAGACTTCCGGCCTCCAGGCTCTGAGAGAAGCAACGTCTATTGTTTAAACCTCCAGTCTGGTATTGTGATGCGGCCGCCGGAGCGGACTGGTGCGAGCCACACACAGGAGCGGGCTGACTTCCCGTTTACTGAGCGGCCATTTTATAAATGAAGGCCTTGTGACTCAGCGAGGTGAGGAAGCTGCTCGGGGACCCCCAGCTGACTTGCAAACCCCAGGCCCTTTGCACTGACTGTATCCGTCGCGGCCAGAGCTAGGTCCTGAAGCGGAAGCTGGCATTGTAACAGCTTAGCCAGGGAGCTTGACCAGGAGAACACCCCACACATCGGCCTCCTCAAAGCCGGCTCCCTCCCGGGTTGGAAGTTTCCATCCATTCCGGAGGAGGGTGCCTTTCTTTCTGGTGAGCTTTGGCAAGGGTGCCTGTAGACTCCTCCCGGCACCCTGTCTCCAAGAAAAAATGTGCAGGATCATTTCCTTGGGCCTTGTGATTACTCTGAAACCAGCCCTCGTGAGAGCAGCCCCAGGAATAAATCCTGAAGACGTTTATCCTGAGAATTCCAGGCCTAATTTATGGTTCCTCCAGGCAGCACCAGCTCACCAGCCATCAGGGTTGTTAGAAGCCGAACAGCGTCTCCAGGTCTCAGAGCACAAATATGTGCTGTCAACTGGGCAGGGAGAGGGTGGGGCGCCTTAGGGGGAGGGGGAGGGGTGAGGGGAGGGTCTGCTGTGCTGCCAGTTACCTTCCAGCCCCCCTACAGAGGACCTAAGGCGGCTCTCAATCTACTTCCATCCAAGATGGGATTTAAACCCAGTCGGCCCTAGGACCGCATCAGGCCCCGAATTTATTGACGGCAATTTGTAGGTCCAGGTAGAAACCCATAAACAAACCCAGTTAGAAGAAACTTCTGTCTCGTTAGATAAGGACTCACAAAAAGCCAGTCGGAGACGCAGCCATCAGCCTCCATTGCCGCAAACACGTCTGGTTTCCCGGGGAAAGTCTCCAGGGTTCTGCTCCCTGGGGGCAGCTCAGGACTGCCAGGGGGACACCGAGAAGGGGGACGGTAGGAGCAGACAGACCCCGCCACCTGCCCTGCTTCTCTACACGCAGACGGAGCCCAGGGGGCAGGGCAGGGAACGCGTCACTGTGACTCTGAGTGTGCTGGGCAGGGGGTTGGGGGGTGGCACGTTAACGCGGACGCACTGGGTGCCCACGCCGGCAAGCCCATCTCCCTGGTAGTTTTCTTTCTAGAATCCTCATCCTTCCACCCTCCCAGTGAACGTTGTCATTCAGGAGTAACTGACTGATTGATGTATTCATTTATTCAGTCAAAAGTGTGCCATCTTTCAGGGCCAGAATGTTCCCGTCAGGCCCTCTCGTGTCAACAGTCCCTGGAAAACCTTAACCCCGAATCTACATCAAAAAAAGCTCCACTGGTTATTTCAGTAACTTAGTGAGTTCTGAAAGGCTCTTCTTAATAGACTCCACCTTCTCTCTGAGCAGCTTTCCTTCGACTTTCCTTAAATATCCAGCCTGGCCTGTTCACCATGGGACAAAGGTAACTGTGAGAGTGCCTCTGTTTTGAATACTGCCGGGAAGGGTTCTTTTAGGCAACTTCTGCTCAGCGTTGACCACCGCGTCCATTTCCCTTTTAGACCACGCCCACGTCTCCTTCCTGACCTCGCCCCACCTCCTCCTGGCCACGCCTACCTCCCTTCCGAGCCACGCCCACGCGGCCTCCATGACCTCGCCCACTCCCCTTCCAGACCACGCCCACCTCATCTTCCACTCACTGGCTACCCACTCCCTGCATGGACGTTTGGAAGCCACCTTTCCCGTTTCAACTAATGTATTCTCTGCACACAAAACCCTGAGCCAATTTAGACCAGGTTCCCTTACACCCCCCACCCCCCATAAATCTGAAACGGCGTGCACAAGGACCCAGCAGACTTCCCACACTTTTTGCTTCATTCCACCCACCATCATCAAAGGAACCCATTCACACTGTAGGAAACTTGGAGAGAAGTGTTATATGTTTATGTAAACATATAAAATGCCAGAGTTCCTGTGCATCATCCCACTCAGAGCGCTGAAGTTAATATTTTGGCTTGTTTCCTTCTTTATTCTTTTTCTAAATGTTTTTATTTAAGCAACCTCTACAGCCAAGGTGGGACTCAAACTCAGGACCCCAAGGTCAAGAACGGCACCTTCTGCTAACTGAGCGTGGCAGGTGCTCTGGCCTATTGCTTTATAATAGTCTATTTTTTTTCTTTATGAGCTTAGTAGTAGTTTGCGTACACAATTTATGTCCCATTTCTATAATAAATGATCTTACCTATTATCCGTTTCTTCTTTTTGTTGTTTTTGAGAGAGAGAGAGTGGGGGAGGGGCACAGGGAGAGGGGAAGAATTTTAAGCAAGCTCCACACTCAACGCAGAGCCCCGGAGTGGGGCTTGATGTCACCACTGTGAGATCATGTGCAATCAGGTGTCACATGCTTAGCGGACTGAGCCACCCAGGCACCGCATATTCTCCATTCCTTTGTAACAATTTTGTAAATCTCATTCTTTTTGAGTTAAAAAAATTTATTTATTTTGAGAGAGAGATAGCATGAGCAGGGGAGAGGCAGAGAGAGAAGAAGGGAGAGAATCTCAAGCAGGCTCCGAGCTGTCAGTGCAGAGCCAGAGACTCAGGGCTCCAACTCAGGAACGGTGAGATCGTGACCTGAGCCGAAGTCAAGAGTCCGACGTGTAACCAACTGAGCCACCCAGGCGCCCCTGTAAATCTCACTCTTAATAGATGGATAGTAATCCATAGTGTGGCTGTTCTATCATTTCTTAACTAGTCCTCAATTTTTGGACATTTAAATTGTTTCTAGTAACCAGTTGGCTGATGAATATAACCATGCATAATTCTTTTCCTGTATTTTGACATATTTCCTAAGGATTGATTGCTCTAAGTAGCTATACAAAGCATCAGAGATCAGTATATATTAGAATTCACCATTTTAACTGTTTTTAAGTATTCACTTCAGTGGCATTGAAGACGCTCAAATTGTTGGGCAATCATCACCATGATCTAGAACTTTTTCATTTTCCCAAACCCAAACTTCGTGTCCATCAGATACTGACCCCCATTCCTCCTCTTCCACTGCTGACACCCACCATTCTGCTCTCTAGAGAGACCTCACGGAAGTGGATCATACAGTGCTGATCCTTTTGTACTGGCTTAATTCCCTTTGCGTGATATCTTCAAGGTGCATTTATGTTGTAGCGTGTGTTAGATCTCCCTCCCTCTTGTCCGGAGAAAATGGAACCCTGTGCACTTTGGTGGGGATGTAAATTGGTGCAGCCGCTACGGAAAACAGTATGGCGGTTCCTCAAAAGATTAATAATAGACCTACCAGACAATCCAGAAATCCCACCTTTAGGTATATATATATATATATATATATATATATATATATATATGCATGTATATATAATGGAGTATTTTTCAACCATAAAAATGAAGGAATTCTGTCATTTATGATAACATGGATGAACCTAGAGGGATTCTGCTAAGTGAAATAAGTCAGAGAAAGACAAATACCATATGGTATTATTAATATGTGGACTCTAAAAGAAAAAAAAGTCAACTCATAGAAATGGAGTAGCATGGTGGTTGCCAAGGGCCGGAGAAATGATCAAAGGGTACAAACTTCAAGTTATGAGATGAATATTATTATTTTTTTTTAGAGAGTGCATGAGCGGGGGAGGGACAGAGGGAAAGGGAAAAAGAGAATCTTGAGCAGCCTCCACACTCAATGTAGAGCCTGACAAGGGGCTCCGTCCATGACTCTGGGACCATAATCGGTGCCGGAATCAAGAGTGCGGCACTTAATCGGCTGAGCCACCCAGGCGCCGCCAGAGCTAAAGAAATTCTGAGAGTCTAATACACAGCATGGTGACTCTAGTTAATAATAACGTACCACGTAACTGAGCGTTGCTGAGAGTAGACTAAGTGTTCTCACCGTGTGAGCGCACACACACACACACACACACACACACACAGTAACTATGTGAGGTGATGGATAGGTTAATTAACTTGATCATAGAAAGTATTTTGCAACGTGTGTTAAATTGTTACATTGTACCCTTTAACTATATGTAATTTTACTTGTTGGTTCTACTTCAATAAAACTGGGAAAGCAAAACAAAGCGCCACGAAACCGAAACTGAAGGCAAAGTCTTTGTCCTGAGGAGGAATGATAAGGGCCAGCTCTGGGGGAGAAGTTCTCTGTCAGCCATGCTGTGTTCCCGTGCGGAGGGCCAGCGCTCAGCTGTAGGTTGGTGGCTGATGAATATTCTTATGTTTTGAGTTGAACTATTAAAAAGTTATTAAAAAAAGAATTTCCTTTCTTTTCAAGGTTGAATATTCCGTGGTCCGTACATTTTGTTTATCCATTCACGCATCATGGACGTTTGGGCTGTTTTCTCCTTTCAGCTCCTGTGAGGAGCGTGGCTGTGAACACCGGTGTGCAACAATCTTTTCAATATTCCTGACAAGCTTTACCATCCGGAAAAGCTACACTGATGTGCACGTCCCCCTCAGCGTGCACACAGTACCTATGGTACTCGATTCAGCATTTGAGGACAGTTTTTTTTTTATTTTTTAATGTTTTATTTATCTTTGATACAGAGAGAGACAGAGCATGAGAGGGGGAGGGTCAGAGAGAGATTAGGAGACACAGGACTGAAAGCAGGCTCCAGGCTCTGAGCTAGCTGTCAGCACAGAGCCTGACGCGGGGCTCGAACCTACGAACGTGAGATCTGACCTGAGCTGAAGTCGGAGGCTTAACTGACTGAGCCACCCAGGTGCTCTTGAGGAGAGTTTTTAAAGTGAAAGACCTGTCGATCCTAAAGCAGGTGCCGTAATAGAATTATGCATCAAAATAGGAAAAGGCTTCTGTATTTACCTGCCTAGCCCCTCTTTCCCATGTCCACCCTTCTTCCCTCCATCTCCCTGCTCACCCACCTGTCCATCTCTCCTTCTACGACCCACCCATCTACCTGACTTCTCACCTGTCCACCTGTCCGCTCAACCGTCCACTCGTCTATTTACCCCCCTCACCCAGCCTCCCATCCTTCCATCTCCCCATCCATCATTTTATTTCCAGTTCTGACTTGCTGGGACTCTCTTGTTTGTACATATAACAGAATAGAAAGAGAAGATCTAGGCATCTTTCTCTCTGTCCTTTATTCCCCCAGGGGCATCTGAAACATAACCCTTTATTGGACTCTAAGCCATCCCCTCACGCCCTACCCCTGGCCTCCAGTCTTTTTGAAATTTCTCCACTGAATCTTCTCCGACGGGGTTAAATGCCCCTCCCTCCTGTCAGCGTCCAGCTTCTAGCACGCTTTGAAAATGGGTTCACTTGTTTGGACTTTCAGACCCACCAAGGTGCAGCCCTGCTTGGGTTGTTTGTCAGGCTGGTGGGTCGGTGAGGTCCTGTGGTCCTGGGTGGGTGTCCAGGGACGTGCTGCAGGGGAGTCCCTCAGCTCTGAAATATCTCCCCTTGCAGACAGCACCTGGGGCCTGGAGCTGAGAATTAGGAGGCATGTAGATGATTTAGAGCTAGTTTTACATCCTGCGGCGCTCCCACTTTGTAAGAGGAAGTGAGGGGGTGTTTGTGTTTTCATGTTGATGTAAGTGACAGGCATATTGTATGGGAACATTGCCATGAAAAAAAAAAGAAAACCATAATATTTACAGCTCTATCAGTTCCTTGGAACTCACTCCAAAATAGATCCAGAAAGGGGAGCCTGGGTGGCTCAGTCAGTTAAGCGTCCGACTTCAGCTTCATTTCGGAGCCTGGAGCCTGCTTCAGATTCTGTGTCTCCCTCTCTCTCTGCCCCTCCTCCGCTCACACTCTGTCTCTCTCTTAAAAACAAATAAACATTAAAAAAATATCTGTACAGGGGAAGGGCAGAGAGAGACAGGGAGACAGAGGATCCAAAGCAGGCTCCACACTGACAGCGGAGAGCCCCCCATGGGGCTTGAACTCACAAACTGTGAGTCAGACACTTAACCGACTGAGCCACCCAGGCGCCCCAATATCTGTCTGTCCTAAGTCTTTCCAAGTGTCTGGCCTCCCTCCCCGCAAAGAAAAACTCCGGCTTGCTAAGAATTTCCTTGGCATTTTGAGCTAGGGGACCTCCTTCAGCAGATCCTGTTTGCAGGAGAAGGCCCCCCTCTCTGCTTGGGGGTACAAAGAGGCGCTGGGGTGGGGGCACTTTCCTGGGGGAATAATTTAAGTTTAAACCGGCCACAAGAATGAAGCCAGTAAAAGCGCCAGGGATATTTTGCCTTTGAGGTTGAAGACCTCTTACGTGGATATTAGTGCTTCTAGGCCACAGTAGTGAAGTCCGCAGAAATGTACTTTCACAGGCAGGAAATCCCCAGGCTAAAATTTAAATGCCCTACCTATGTGCACTCCTCATTCAGGCTTTTGAGAACCAAGATGTAAGAGGAAATCGCAGATCTTTTGAAAATACGCTTATTACTTTAGGGAAGAAGTCTTTGTTGAGTTTTTTAGATTCTGGAAGCAAGAATGTCTGTCCCACATTAACACGCCCACCTCCAGCCCCGCCCTGAACCTTGATGTCCACGCTTTTCCTTCAAAACAGATTCTTCCTCCTCTTCCATTCGTGCAGTGCAGGCTGGAAATTGGAAAAACTGTAATTACTGAAAGTATCAGAATGGCTTCGCTGCTATGGACTTGGGATTCTGAGCCCCCGTAGCTTAGTTTGTAGCCATCTTTTCCCGCGCTTCCTGCCCTCCTAAGAGTCCACGGCTCATGCCCGTCTTTTAGTCATTTTCCGTGGACTTTGACACGCGTGTGGCTCGTGGCAAAAGAGCAGGTGTTAGGAAACATACTTTGCAAAACATGATTTCCTTTGCAAGAGGCAAGGGGTGTGTTGGGCCCGTGAGGTCTGTGGTGGGATGGTAGTTCTCAGGTTCTACACAAGAGGGCGCTTTGGGACCCCATTGCACAAAACCGGAGGATTACAGGGTGTTGTGTGGGGGTAAATTTTGGTAAAAGTATTTCATATCCAGGCCTGCTTCTTCTTGGCAAAATTACTTTGGACCACAGTTCGTGTTTTACTTTGTATGTTCATCTTCCATGGCTTATTAAGTGTTTTATTCAGTTTTTGAGAGAGAGACACACACACACACACACACACACACACACACACACAGAGGGAGACCCAGAATCCGAAGATGGCTCCAGGCTCTAAGCTGTCAGCACAGAGCCCAACACAGGGCTTGAACTCACAAACGGTGAGATCATGACCTGGGTGGAAGTCGGAGGCTTAACCAACTGAGCCACCCAGGTGCCCTGGGGTTAGCACCTTCTAAAGATGGAATCAGGGTGGTCCAACAGGGGTGGGTCATTTTGCAAGGTCACAGGCCACTGTGGGCAAAACTAGAAAGTGGCCAAAGATTGTCATCCTATCTAAAACTGTAACCAGGTGGTAAACGTTCCAAAATGAGCCCTGCCTCCTTCCTGCTCATTCTTATCTCATAAAAACTGGGTCCACCCCTACCCTACGCCCCAGATTCAGTTTCTAAGGTAGACCAGAGCCAGGCTTTGAGAGAGAGAAAAAAAGTCTGGATTCATTCCCACGGAGACATGAATTAATCACATGATTCCTACCCTAACCCTTTCAGAATTTAAAAAACAAGGGGCACCTGGGTGGCTCAGTCGGTTAGGCGTCCAGCTTCGGCTCAGGTTACCATCTCATGTTCGTGGGTTCGAACCCCGCATCGGTCTCTGTGCTGACAGCTAGCTCAGAGCCTGGAGCCTGCTTCGGATTCTGTGTCTCCCTCTCTCTCTCTGACCCTCCCCTGCTCATGCTGTCTCTCTCTGTCTCTCAAAAAAAAAAAAAAAAAAATTAAGAAAATAAAAACAAAAAATCAAATAAAAACCCAAAAACAGAAAAAACCCAAACCAAAAACAAACAAACAAAGTAAAAACCTTCGTTCCAGAGAGGGTACGAAATTTTGGCTGTAGTTAATAGAATTCAAACACTGGTATAGTGATATGGATCCAAGTCTTTGCATTAGATTGGTGGGGGCTCACATCCAGACCTTATCATAAGGGTGACTCTTCAATAATGTACTCAGTAAATATTTATTGAGTGCCTACTGTGTGCAAGGTATCAGGGATGCAATGATGAGCAAAACCAAGACCGGGACCCTCTTCCCAGGAAGCGCAGTTTGGGGGAGAGGCAGACAGAGGTAAACTCACAACCGGGGTAAGCGCTAGGAGGGTGCTTAGCAGTGATGCTCTCTGGGGTCCGTCTCCCCGTCTTTGGTCAGACGAACGGTAGGACCGCACTTCCCCATTCCTTTTGAGGTTAGACATGGCCATGACTTGCTTTGGCCAGTGAGCTGTGAGCGTGAGTCATGTGTCCAAGTGATGAGTGGGAACTCTGAGAGCTGGCGTGCCTTCTGGGGCAGCCCCTCCCCACTGCTGTGGCCAGTGTGGCAGCATGCGCCCAGAGGAAGCTTCCGTGAGGCCTGGCCCCCACAGCGACCGTGAGGAGCTAGCCCTGCCCCCTGCCTGGCCACGGTGGACAAGTTCGCAGTCAGAGAGAAATAAAGCTCTGAGTAACCGCTGGGATTTGGGGCTTGGATTTTACTGCAGCAGACCCTGGCCTATCCTGACTGACACGGCTCAGGTAGACGGGGACGCGGTGCCATCCAAGTGAAGACTAGGGGAACGGGCTGGGTAGAGGAGCTTGGGAAGTTAGGAGGAGGTCTCTGAAGGTACCGTAACTGAGTTGCAGGTTGAAGAAGACAGGGAGGGGTCCTGGAGGAAGAGCGTTCCAGATTTGGGAGAGGGGGCAGACATGTCGGTCCAGAGGACTGGATGGATTCACCTTTCTGAACTAGTTGACAAAATGGGGCTGATAGGTTTACTGAGAGCCTAAGAAGTTGCAGAGGGAGGGCGCCCAGCTCAGAGCGTGGCCTGCTGTAAGCATCCCGGGCATAGAAATAGCGAGCGCTCACACATACCGCATATTGTGCTAAGAGGTGTGTGTATATGAACTCATCCCATCCTCACACCATCCTAGGCTTCAGGTACCATTATTATCCGGAAGACTGATTGGGGCCCCAAGAGGTCAAGTATCTTTCCTGAGACCACCCAGCTAGTGAGTGGTAACACTTGGATTTGAATTCGGAGGCTGTGCTTTTAGTCCCTCTGTTTCCCCGCATTTCAGTGTTGCTGCTATTGTTATTACTGTGGTTTTAGTCATAAAGGCAAAGGACTTTTTCCCCCCACAGGCCATACCAGGCATAACTTGCTTCCCCCTTAAAGTCCTATGTGTGGTGATACACAACGAATTTTAAGGCCTGTTGATATCTTGTATCAGTCAGCTATTGCCTGGTAATGCTGTGTAACAACCAAACACAGAATTCCATGGCATTTGGTCTGTGGGTTTTCTGGGCAGTGCATTCAGGCTGGACCTAGCTGGGGGGGTCTCGGTGCAGCTGAGCTGGGCCGGATGGGTTCTGCCTCCGCCTCCTGTATCTTCACTTTTGGCTGTTTCTGAAGGAGCATGTGCTCCCCAGGGACTCTCAGGGTGCTGGTCGAAGTGCTTGGGGAGCAAGCAGAATATGAGGTCTCATCTGGAGCCTGGCCAGGGGCCTGCCCAGGGTGCTGTGGAACTTTCCATCGTGCTGCTCTGTGTCAGGTGTAGCGTGACCTTCAGAGAGGCTTCCAGAACAGAGGTGCACATTTATGTGTCTGTTTCTGTAAGACTTCTGGGGGTGCCAGCTGCCAGGACCACCCAAGTGGGGCAGGCATGGAGGGGAAGGGTCTTTGGAGTCTAAAGCTCCTTATACTTCTTGAGTCTGGGAGGCTGCATGGCTGGGAAATTTGATGGACTCAGTGCTGCAAAACTCCCGCAGACTTGAGCCCCGCCCCCGCCCCATGCATCCTATGTAAATGTTGCATTGATGGGGTGACCCTAACAATAGAACAAACACCTCATTTCCCTTAAAGTTTTAGACTTTTGGGGTGCCTGGGTGGCTCAAGCTCTTAAGCCTTTGGCTCTTGATTTTGGCTCACAGTTCATGAGTTCGAGCCCTTCGTGGGGCTCTGCGCTGATGGTGCAGAGCCTGCTTGGGATTCTCTCTCTCCCTCCCTCAGCCCTTCCCTCTTGCTTTCTTTCTCAAAAAATAAATACATAGGGGCACCTGGGTGGCTTAGTTGGTTAAGCGTCTGACTTCAGTTTAGGTCATGATCTTGTGGTTTATGGGTTCAAGCCCCACGTTGGGCTCTGTGCTGACAGCTCGGAGCCTGAAGTCTGCTTTGGATTCTGTGTCTCCCTCTCTCTGCCCCTCTCCCACTCATACTCTGTCTCTCTCTCTGAGAAAATAAACATTACAAAAGTTTTTTTAAATTGATTAAAAAAATAAGTAAACAAAATTGTTTGTTCCTGTTGATCATCTCTCTCAAAAGCCACAGGCTAAAGTAACTTGGCAATTGGCCCAGCCACGGAATGGGAATAGTGTACCCACCCATGAACCTGTGCACGACTACGTGTTCCCAGTTCAGGGCGAGGGTGTTGTCTGCTCGGGCAGCCATCACTAAGTGTGACAGGCTAAGAGCCTAAGCAACGGAAATTCACTTTCTCACAGGCGTGGAGGCTGCAGGTCCAAGGTCAGGGTGTGGCAGGTGGTTCCTCCTGAGGCCCCTCCTTGGCGTGCACATGGCCGTCTTCTCCCTGCGTCCTCCCACCGTCAGCCCTCTGTGTCTGTCTGTGTCCTGATCTTGGCTCGTAAGGACACAGGGGGGATGTGAGCACCCTTATGAGCTCGTTTTTACTTAAGTATCTCTGTTTTGTAAAATTTTTAGTCTTTTTATTAATTTTTGAGAGAGAGAGACAGAGCACTAGTGGGGGAGGCTGAGAGGGAGACAGAATCCGAAACAGGCTCCAGGCTCTGAGCTGTCAGCACAGAGCCCAACGCGGGGCTCGAACCCACGAAATGTGAGATCATGACCTGAGCTGAAGTAGGACGCTCAACTGACTGAGCCGCTCAGGTGCGCCTAACTTGAGTGCCTCTTTAGAGAGCCTCCCCCAAGTACAGTCCATCAGGGGTCCTGCGGGTTAGGATTTCAGCCTATGGGTATCTTGGGGGGACATGATTCAGCCCATTAACAACAGGAGAGGTGAGGTCAGGACTCCAGGCCCTGTGTCCTCAAACAATTTCCTTCCTCTGCTGGAACCCGGTTTCCTTATCAGAGAGGTGGGGTGGATCCTACGAGCCCTCGGGAAAAGGTACAAGGGGAAGGCCAAGTGCGGTTACCTTGGGAAGAACAGGGAGTGTGCTGCAGACAGCTCAAGGTTGGTGGCAGAAGGGCAGAGAGGTCTGGTTAGAAGGGATCTCTGGCTGCAGGTCAAACAACGAGGTGACAAATGAAGCCGGCGACCTGATCATCTCTCGTGATCTGCGCAGGCGTGGACTTCTCCTTGCTGGCCAGGCTCCACCAGCCCTGCGGACATCAGGACCGGAACAGAATGGAAGGCACGAGAGCCCAGCGATAAGGGCCCAGGCTGCGGGGCCTGGCCACCTGCACCTGGGGACCCTGAATTCCTGCACCTGGGGTCCCTGGCCACCTGCACCTGGGGGCCCTGAATTCCTGCACCTGGGGGCCTGACCTCCTGCACCTGGGGACCCTGAATTCCTGCACCTGGGGGCCCTGACCACCTGCACCTGGGGACCCTGAATTCCTGCACCTGGGGGCCCTGACCACCTGCACCTGGGGGCCTGATCACCTGCACCTGGGGACCCTGAATTCCTGCACCTG
>PISW01012327.1:0-33434 GCA_004023785.1 Mungos mungo | reverse complement strand
TTTTTTTTTTTTTTTGTCTGTTTTGTTTTATGTGTTTCATTGTAAGAAATCGGAAGTCTTTTTGACTCTGGAAGCTTAAGAACAATCTGCTTGCCCCATCATTCTAAAATTCAAGATGCCGTGTTTTTGTACAGATGTATTTTCTTTCATTTTCTTGGGTCTTTCATTGTCTCTTTCAGTATGGCTTTTCAGTTTCCTTGGTTCTGAGAATAAATTTGGAGGTTTTGTTTTGTTTTGCTTTGTTTTTTTTAAATTTCTTTGTTTCCTCTGCTCATTCTCTCTTGACCTCTGTTATACAGATATTAGAACTCCTGTACCAGTCATGATTTTCATGTTGTTTCTCTATTTTTTTTTTCATCTCAGTCTCTTGCTTTTCTTTCTGGGAGATTTTTTTTTCAAATTTATCTTTCTATATTTTACTACATTTTCCATTTCTTCTATTATAAAAATTTTCATCCCCTAAAGCTCATATTAGTTCTATTAATACTTTATTTTATCATCCTTCTATTATTTCATAGACTATCTATCTCTCTGCAGTTCCTTGGGCTGATCTTCTCTTTCCCCTATAAGGATGTTAAAGATTCTTTTTGGAATTTATTTTTCCTACTCCATCTCTTTTTCCACCCATTTGTTCTTATTTATTTATTTGTTCTCTCCTGATTATCATTTGCTGTGTACTTTCATTTATGAATGTAAACTAACACACTTACCAAAACCTCTGAATTCATAGGTGGGAATCATCAACTGCAATGTTCACTCAGGGTAATCTAGTTTGTGTTTCACTGAGCAATCATCTATGTCAGCACATTTAGAGCTTTTTCCACGAACTAGTCATATTTTCTCAAGAAATCTCTTAATTTCTTCTGCCTGCAGGATAGAAAATAGGCTGAAATTCTGGTGGCTAGGTTGTAAAAAAAGACTAGGAGTTTTAATAGTCATTAACATCATGGTGTGCAAAATCGTGTTCCCTCCCACAACTGCAATTGACATCGTCTTGTCTAAAGATCACTGCTTATTTTCTTCAGAACATAAAATTCCAATCTTCTGATGGGGTGAGAGATGGTGGTCACTTGCTTATGCAAAGAAGGAGAAGGAATCTGGGAAGACTCTAAATCAATGTTTCACAGTGGGAGAGGCTTATCAATACTTTAGGCCGGACAATTCTTTGTTGTGTGGGGTTGTCACATATAGTGTAGAAATAGATGGTTGCCGATCCCAACTCGCTGAATGCCAGAGCCTCCCCTCGGTCATTGTGATATACCCAACACTACAATTCTGTATTTCCAGGACTCCCTGGAGACGAAACTGAGAAGATGGAAAAGTGATTTCAAAACACACCTTTATCCACTTTTCTTATTTTAAATCCTGTATAATCCCCTTCCCGGAGATACCACCAATTCTTGTGATTTTTAAAACTGCTGCGAGAATGCCACAAATTCTGGAGGCTTTTAGGGTTTCTTCAGTGTAAATTGAATTGCTTCTTTGACTTACCTGCTGCCAGTTTTGAACTCAACTTTTGGAGGCTCAATAAATTATTTAATATCTATTGAGTTTCCACCTTCCAAAATGTTATTGCTATTGTTTCTTTTTCTCTTTTCTCTTTGTGAGTTTGTATATTTTCTAAAAATTCTTTTTTTGTCATTTTAGTGGGGTTTCAGCAAGAATTGGAGGCTAATGAGCACTTTCTACCTACTGTCTTTAACTGTTATGATGTATCCCTTTTGCATCCTATTTCATTTATCTCCACAATAACCATTTGAGGAAAAAACTCAAATTACCTCCATTTTTTAGCCAAAGAAACTGAGGTTTACAAGGCTGAGTTTTCTCACCTTAGTGGCCCAGCAATCAAGAAACAGAGCAATACAATTAAGCGAATGCTCTGACATTCTGTGTTCTGTTTTCAGAGGAGTTTATTGCTTGTTTGTTTATTTGTTTTGAGTTATTCTTTCTATTTCACGTGGGTGCATGGGGAGCATAATGTGGAGAGGATAGTGTGGACAAGAAGCTGTTTCAAGAATTGCAATATAGGTTTAGTCCCATTGCTTCACAGACCACAAGTCCTTAGAGATTCCATTTGGCTGTGGCCCTTTAAATCTTGCTGACCTATGGGAGTAGAGCCATTTTTTTATTGTAAACTGCCCAGTTTATTATTATTATTATTATTTTTAGATGGCTACAAAGACAGCGTGAGATCTCACACCTAGACTAACTTTCCTGGTGGAAGGGCTTGGGTACAGACAGCAGGGCTTTTTTTTTGTCCTTTTTTCTTTTTCTTTTTTTTAAAGAAGAAAGGAAACAGGTTGATTGGGGTGGGGTGGGCGGGGAACTTGCTAGAAGCTTCCATTTTAAAAAATTCCCCCCCCCTCAAAAACCCCCCTGAAAACAAATTAAAAAATCCCAGTAACGGTAAAACCCCAAACAAACAAACAAACAAACAAACAAAAACAACAAAAAAGTGTAATGTACATAAAAGGTCCTTTTGGGAAAGGGCAAGGGGTGGGATTTTTCTGGTCATTGACTTGAAATATATTTTTTATTTTGAGTTTTGTCCTTCATGTTTTATGGAATAAAAACTCAGCCTTTTTATTGCATGAAACTAAAATTGGCACAGGTAGGGGGACTGGAGGAGGAGGGTGGGGGCTGAGGGGGAGTAGGAGACGCCCCTCCCCCAGCTCCTGGGTAATGACACCTCACTTCTTCTCTCAAGGGTCAAGCTAATTTTAGAAAATCTCTTCAGATTGTGCCCTATGTGAGTTGCCATCATCACTCTGCTATCCCCTTTTCAGACTCTATGTCTTCTTCCTACTCTTTATCATTGGATAGAAAATTTTAAATATCATTTTTTGGAGGTGTGGCATACTCTCCTTAGAGAATCTGACCAAAGTAATAAACTACCTCCTAAAAAGAATTCTCTTACACAAAAATGTCTGCATACACTTTTTAGGGAATTTGCAGATCCTCTGAATCTAATCTTAAGAGCCCCAGAAGTAGCTCAGTTGGTTAGAGCGTGGTGCTAAGAGCCCCAGAAGTGTATGGATTCTTTCATTTTAATAATAGTAGAACAATATTCTGAAAAACACCCACCTCAAATTTTGCTTTTTTGTATATAATAACTAGATAGCTTAAAATCCTCCCCCCCCCGACTTTTAAAATATGCTTTTGAAAAAGATCCTTTGAAGCTACTGTAGGCAAAATTTATTTCAAGTCACTGTTACAATGTTTTTTCCTTTCTGTTCTAAGGAAAAAGTGAACCACAAATTTCAGCTCATAATAATGACTCTGAGAGGGAAGATAAAAGTGCAGGGTATGGAGGCTTACTTACACTGTTTCTTGAAACTTTAGAGAGTTTTCTCTATTTACAAAGTAGGATAACTTAACATTGATCAGTTTTCTTCCTGACATGTTATAGCTCAGGCAATACACATTAGACTTCCCTCACTAAATATATTGTGATGGTTAATTTTGCATTTTAACTTGACCAGGCCCCATAAGATGCCCTGGTATAGGTCAAACATTACTCTAGATGATTCTTTGAGGTTATCTTTGGATGAGATTAACATTTAAATCAGTAAACTGAAAAAAGTAGATAGCTCTCCCTTGTGTGGGTAGGACTCATCCAATCAGTTGAAGGTCTGACTAGATGAGAAGCCTTGACTCTTCCTTAAGTAAGAGAGAATTCTTCCTGCCTGACTGCCTTTGAACTGAGACATCAGAATTTCTTTTTCCTTTGAACATAAGCTGATTCCCTGGCTCTCCCTGGGTTTCAAACCTAGATGCCTTCAGACTGGAACTACACCATTGGTTCTCTGACTTCTCAGATCTTCGTACTTGAACTAGTTCTACACAATCACTTCTCCTGGGTCTTCAATTTGCCAACTCACCCTGGAAATTGTGCGACTTATCAGCCCCCATAACTGCATAAGCTAATTCCTAGTAATAAATCTCTCTCTAGATAGATGATAGATAGATAGATAGGTAGATAATAGATACGTAGATAATAGATAGATAGATAATAGATAGATAGATGGATAGATAGATAGACAGACAGATAGATAGATAGTAGATAGATAGTAGATAGATAGATAATAGACTATTGGTTCTGATTCTCTGGAAAGCCCTAACTAATACATATATGTTGGGGAAGAGGAAATTTAATGGGAAGAGAAGGACAATGGTTTAGAATAGAAGGATGGTGTACATTATGCTTTTAAGAATAAAAGATGCCCTGCCATTATACATGTTCCACAGGTAACCCCAGATCGGTGTGCTGAGCAGCCTTCTGCAGAACCTCATGATGAATTTATTGCCCACAAAGCAACCACTTCACTGACTTTAACAAGCAAAATATTTAATTTATTGGCACGTCAAATCAGTATCCCAGCTTTTCTTATACTTTGAAGGCTCTTTTCCTCTTAAATTTGAGTGGAAAGGAAGCAGGATTTTTTTTTCCTTCCTTCACATCAAAATGATTTTGTAAGTTTATGGAACCAGAGGAGATGCACTTTAAATATATAATTGTTCAAGTATTCTGTTTTACTTTCTGCAAGCTGATATATCAGTAAGTGAAAGGAATCATATATCAGAAAGGGTTAGTTCAAATTCAAGTTCTTCATCTTTGTAGTTGCATGAGTACAGATAAATCACTTATACTGTCTGGGTTTAGGGTTTCGTCTTTTGTTAAATATAGAAAATATTATCTTACATTGTTCTCTTTATGAAGTCATTATAAAAAGTAAATAGAATAATATATATGGAAGCATATGTACTATGTGTCGGATAATTAGTATGAATACATTTTAATACCAAAAAAAAGGAATGTAAAATAACATTCCTAAGAGGAAAACACCAGTTTTGTCAGCACAAAAATAGAAGACTATCATTCATCTCAAATCTCTAATGCTGTATTTTCTTTCATATATGAGTCTATGCATAATTACAATTAGACCTAATATTTGTGTCTACAGGCATGTCGATATCTATGTCACAGATTTGCACAAGCAGATTGAACTGCTTGCTTTCTTTCTTCTGAGCTTAGCTGGAATGGTTCCAGAATGAAAGGGATATTGATTAATCCCTCAAACCCCCTACAGGCCTAAACATCAATGGGATTATCTCGAAAAGCCTAAAAAAGAGACAGAAAGATCACAGAATGTTAAAGTTAGAAGGGATCATCAAATCCAACCCTTCCCTACCCCTGTTCTGCTAACTCGCCAGATACAAAGAGAAGTTTTGAATGAACTGCCCAAGCTCATTTGGGTAATCAGTGGAAACACAGGGACACCAAGTGACTCTCTTATCCGTTCACCCTGTTTTGTCGCTTTTCCTGTCAGACCACACTGCTCTGACTTAGGTGTTCACATCTTTGAGGGGAGTTTTCAGACTTTCTGCACATGGTAGGTACCCTGACTCCCTCTCAGCCCAGTTGGATTTGTGCGTGAGGGATTTTTTTGGGGGGGCATTGAGTTTAACAACTATTTGGAGAGAAGGCACAAGAACAGTTTTTTGGCCCCTGAAAAGAGGTGATGGTTGGAAACAGGGGAGAATATGTAAATATATTTTCTGAGAACGCTATTCTTGGGATGAGAACTAATTCTCCAGGTCCCTTGCTGGGCATGAGGAAAGTGTTCTCCACAAATGGGTACCTGGATCTTCTCTTTCCACAATATTAAGGGTCTGGTCTTTGTGTAATAGTCGAAGCATCTCATTGTAAATAAAGCTATTTTGGGTGGTGCTGAGTATGGGTGTTTCCAAGTGCTGCTGAATCATATGCTGACCTTAAGAAAAAGAATAGAAATGTTTCCCTTCCCTTCTTAACTCCTAGACCCCCTCATGAAGCTTAGGAAAAGCAATAATAGAAAAAAATGCTTGAGCTGCCTTTTTTTAAAGACTATTTTTTATAGCAGTTTTAGGTCCACAGCAAGATTGAGAGAAAGCTACAGAGAGATTTCATATACACTTGCATAAACTGGCCAATTATCAACATCTGCCACCAGAATGGTACATTAGTTACAATTGATGAACCTACGTTCACATATCATTACCACCCAAAGATCATAGTTTACATTAAAGTTCACTCTTGATGTTATACATTCTGTGGGTTTTCGACAAATGCATAATGATGTGTATCTACCATTATGATATCATACAGAGTAGTTTCACTGTCCTAGATATCCTCTGTGCTACGCCTATCCATCCTTCCCTCTCTTGTAAGCTCTGGACACCACAGATTTTTTTTATTGTCTCCATAGTTTTGCCTTTTCCAGAATGTCATATTAGAATTATACTGGGGTGTCTGGGTGGCTCAGTCAGTTGAACGTCCAACTTTGGCTCAGGTCATGATCTCACGGGTTCGTGGGTTTGAGTCCCACGTCAGGCTCTGCTCTGACAGCACAGGGCCTCCTTTGAATTCTTTGTCTCCCCCTCTTTCTGCCCCTTTCCACTCGTGCTTTCTCACTTTCAAAAATAAGAAACATTAAAAAATGTTTTTAGGGGCACCTAGGTGGCTCAGTTGGTTAAGCGTCCAACTTTAGCTCAAGTTATGATCTCATAGCTTGTGAGTTTGAGCCCTGAGTCAAACTCTGTGTTGACAGTTTGGAGCCTGGAGCCTACTTCAGATTCTGTGTCTCCCTCTCTCTCTTCCCCTCCCTGTTCCCACTCTGTCTCTCTCTCAAAAATAAATCAACATTTGGGATACCTGGGTGGCTCAACTGGTTGAGCGTCTAGCTTTGGCTCAGGTCATGATCTCGCAGTTTGTGGGTTCAAGCCCCATGTCAGGCTCTGTGCTGACAGCTCAGAGCTGGAGCCTGCCTCAGATTCTGTGTCTCCCTCTCTCTCTGACCCTCCCCTACTCACAATCTCTCTCTCTCTCTCTCTCAAAAATAAATTAAAAAACATTAAAAAATAAAATAAATCAACATTACAAAAATTTTTAAAGAATTATACAGTATGTCACCTTTTCAGATTGGCTTCTTTCACTTAGTAATATGCATTTAAGTTTACTCCATGTCTTTTCCTGGATTGATAGCTCACTTCCTTCTAGTAAGGAATAATATTTTATTGTCTGTATGTACCATAGTTTATTTATACGTTTGTCTATTGAAGGACATCTTGGGTGCTTCCAAATTTTGGCAATTATGAATAAAGCTTCTATAAACATCCATGTGAAGGCTTTTGCGTGGGCAAAAGTTATCAACTCCTCTGAGTAAATGCCAAAGAACATCATTGCTGGATCATATGGTAAGAGTTATGTTTTGTTTTATAAGAAAGTGTAAAATTGCTTTCAAACTTGCTGTACCATTTTGCATTTCCACCAGTAGTGAATGAGCGTTCATTGGTCCACACCTTTACAAACATTTGGTGTTGTCACTTTCTGGATTTTGGCCATTTTAACAGGTGTATAGTGGTATCTTGTTGTTGTTTTAATTTGAATTTTCCTAGCGATGATTGAGAAAAGATGAGGAACGTCTTCTCATATGTCTATTTGCCAGCTGCATAAGAGCTTTGGTGAGATTATCTGTTAAGGTCTTGGACTTATTTGTCAATTGGTTGTTTGCTTTCTTATTATTGATTTTTAAAAATTATTTATTTTGTTTATTTATGTGTCTTTTGTAAATACTTTTCCCTATCTGTGGCTTGTCTTCTCAATCTCTTGACAGTGTAATTTTCAGAACAGAATATTCTTAATTTTAGTGAAGTCCAGCCTATCAATTCTTTCTTTCAAAGACTGTGCCTTTGGCATCATATCTAAAAGTCATTGCCATAGAGGTCATATCGATTTTCTCCTGCGTCATTTTCTATCTATAGTAGCTTATAAGACTAAGTTGTATAGTTTTACATTGTACATTTAGGTCTGTAATTTACTCCGAGTTTAATTTTTGTAAAGAATGTGAGGTCTGTATTTAGATTTATTTACTTATTTTTGCATATGGATATCTGGTTATTCCAACACCATCTGTTCCATGGAACTTCCTAACCAAACACTTTTGAGAGGAAAACACATTGCAAATGGCCCTGGGTAAAAGTGTGAAGTTCATTTCCAGTGTCCGATCAGTTTTTCTTTGCATGCTGCTTCCCCTAACTGTACTATTTGTTTGAATTCTCAGATTCTTGTGCTTCCTCAATCCTTCTTTAGAGGACAGGAAAAGGCTATTTAATCTCCCAAGGTGTTCAGGAACTCAGATTATGGCTCTTTAAGGACTGTTATCACTTTAAGGATGTTTGAGAAAGATGACATTGTTTCCTTAAAAGAGATTTTATGCTCTTTATTCCTGATTGCATTTCCAGTGGAGCCATTAGACTCCACAAGCATTTGGGGTGATGTGGTGGTGAGAGCTTGAATTCTGATAATGAAGCAAGAAAACGTTTTTATTTAACTTTGGCTTTGGGGTCAATCTTTTTGCCATATATTCTCAATTAAAGGTTCATTGCCCAGAAGAGAGTTAGTTGTACATTGTCTGTATAGTCTTGAATTTTCTGAAACTTTGAGTACTTGCTGAGTCTACAGTCCTGTGAATAAACCTGCCTTCATACCTGCATTATCCATTACTATCACCACTAATAACACTCACATGCACAAAATTACACAATTATGTTAAAGAAGATGCAAGATAGAGCCTATTTGGTTTTGATCCTGACATTATTAGACGAGTACCCAAAACTGTGAGTCCAGATACCCCTACTTTTTGGCTCTCTCCAGTTATTGTTACTCTTCTCTTGACTTTGCCTGCTGTGGTCTATGCTATTTCTTGGCTCCTCCCATCAGTGAGAAATAGCTATGATCTCAGTTCTTCCTCAATCTGTTATCCAACACTCTCGACCTTTTGTTTTTCAGGATAACATCAAGCAGTATCATGTCTTGGTTAATGTCAGCTGGCACACAGCTCTCGATTGTCTGCAATTACTGCTCTCAGAAGTTATTTTGTTCAATCAAATATTCTGGTGTCCTGAGATTAATTTTGCCTTGCTAAGCAGAAGATATTAAATTACTTACACACGATACTTAAATAAATCTTTTTCCATGGCTCCCCCAGTTCTTCTACCCACTTTTACATTTCTGCCATGTCAATATCAATGTTTCTCTATTGTTCTCCCTACTAGCATTTTTCCATAAGACACTCTTAATAAATATTGAACAGGAATTATGGATTCACTTCCTACTTTGCAGGCATCTTTGAACAGTTCCTCCTAAGTTTTCATGCACTATAGGACGAAGATACAGACTCTGGTGCAAGAGCAGAAGAAAAATTGCAAATAAGAACAACCCCAATTCCCTTTGCAGAATGACAGACCTTGCCAGAAACAGAGACACTGAGCTGTATTCTAACAGAGCCAAATTTATTTCCTACCTACATCTTAAAGGGATATGAGACAACTAGAGCAATGCCTAAGATGTTTGCCTCATGTTCTGAAACTCCTGATACTCATTTTTCCTTAATACTCCCACTTCCAACCATTTCACCCCATTTCTTTGGAAGCTAATTTATTTACCCCTCTCATGACTTCAGCCCCCATCAACACACTCAAGACTTTTTTTCTGTCTCTGATCCCGGTAATCGTAGCTACACGCTTTCTTTCCATTGTGTTTACTGTCCTAAAGCACAGATTTTTCTTTCTAGTTCCTTGTTCAGGACCCTGAAATAATTTCCAGTTGCCCAGGAAAGGACCTGTGTCGTCTTGAGGCAGTGGCACCCACAAGTGCTATCTTCCCTGTCTTCTCATGTTCTCCTTCCATGTGAATCCCCTGTACTGGGAAGGTTGATTAGTCCACTATTTCATCACAGAATTCCTGGTGGGTTTCAGCTTGTGTGTGTAATCCACAACCATATCAGTTCTATCTGCCTGAAAAGTTCTACTTTTTTTCCAACTGAGATCTAATACATTATCCAAGTCTTAATTCAAATTTTCAATTTTTGTTTCTTTATCAAGACGTCCTTTGCAATCTAAAAGAATTTCTCTCCTCTTATCTTCAGCCACATTTATTACTTGCATTAATCATGTTGGCACAACTTAATCATTAGTGGTTCTAGTTATTTTTTCATATGCATCTCTTTTGTTTACCCAGCTGTACGGTAAGTCCACAAAGCAATCAAAGAGAGCTCCCGCTAAGACATATCTGATTATATCATTCCCTTGTCTAATCTGATTATATCATTCCCTTGTCTAAAACTCTCCAATAGCTCTCTTTTGCAGGAAGATAAAGCTCAAATGCTTGCAAGGTCCTTCATTACCTGACTCATGTCCACCTCTCTAGCTTCATCTACATCTGTGTTTACTGTTTCCTCCCTCAAACTCTAAGGCAGCAGATTTACTTTATGGATGTCATATTCTTGCCTCCAGTCCTAGGTATAATTAGCCATCAAATCCTTGAACACCCACCTGTTAAGTATTTTCAGAATCTGCCCGTTTGTTCCCATCCCTATTGCCCCTAATTTAGAATATAGAAACATTTATTCTTATTTGGAATAGTGACTTACCCTCCTCATGTCCTGAGGGATTTTCTAAAATAACATGCTGAGTTTGAAGTGATTCTGAGTTATCAAAATAAGTATTTAGGAGTATGAATTTGGATATGTATATTCAAAGGTGAAAAATAAAATGGGAGTCAAATTGTTAATCATACAAATAGATGACAAGAATAAGGAAGAGAGTACAGCATGAGTGAAGCAAAGGGTGTAAGTCAGAATACCAAAGAGACCTAACATTAATACATGGGATCTATGAAGGGTCAGCTAGAGAAAGAGAGGCAAAACCAAACTATTGGGGGTGTCATGAGAGACAAGAGGACAGTGTGATATAAAATACAGTTTACAATGCTGAATTCTGAAAGCAGATCCAAGGCAGATAAGGATTTAGTTGCAATCTGTTGCAACATCCGTGTAGAGGACCAGGTCAAACTTATTGTGCACTTACTATATACCAAAATCTTGACCTATGTGAATTTATTTAAGTTTTCTAACACAGCAAGGTAGATTTTTTCTTCTTTGTTAAAAGAGGCTGTTTCTCTGTGTGTATTCTCTAAGTCAGAAGAGATGAAGAAACTTAAATTCTGATTTCTAGGACCTGTAGAGAGTCAGGACTTGCAGGGGAGAGAGGAGAAGATAGAGGGAGGGAGTTTAGTGAAGATGGGCAGGAGACAGCAGATGCAGAGCCCAGGTGGAGGGAGGAGTATGGTCCAATAATAGCAGGAGGACCACGATACTTTCCATTTTCACCTGAGCAATGTCTGGGTGATACATGGACTGCCTGGAAGTTAATTGGAAGAAAAAGATAAGAAAAAGATGCCATTTCTTTCTAAGGGCTTCATTTTTAAAGGAAGGTAGGAATGAGCTCATTTGCTGGCAGTAGGATACTAAAGGGAGGAAAGTGATCAATGGATTCGGAATCTGAAGATCTGGGTTCAAATTTCTCAACTTTGATGATTTTCCTACCGTATCTGAGTTTGCCTTTTTTCTGCTAAGCCAGTTTCATATCTCCCAACTTGTTGTCATAGCAACATCTAACCCAGGGCCTGCCACATAGTAGGCATTCCAAAAAATTAAAGTTAAATCTGAATTTACATTGTCCTCCCCCTCACCCTTTTAGCTTATTGAATTAGAAATCAGTAATGAGCTGTTTAAAACCTTTCTTCCAACAGCCATTGTAAGGATAAAAAGGGGAAAAAAAAGAAAAAGCTTTAGTAAGTAGACCAGAGCTATATTCTCTGTAGAAAGGAAGGGTGCTCTGACTTAGTGCCCACCATGCCCGGGGCCATTAATGAAGCCTGGCTCCTTTTTCTCATCATTGCAGCCATTCAGAAGGAGAAAGTTCTTCTTGGCAAGGAAGTGCTATTTTCAGAGACAAGATTAGGCTCATTTTGGGCAGGAGCTGTGCTTCTTCAGTCCTGGCACCTCTGAAGATTAGGTTAAAAGGTAAGAAGGAATGACTCAGAATAATTGCATTGCTTTACTGTGAACTTTAAGATCTTTTAGTGGAGGAGTTTTACAAGCAGTGATAGATAGTCATGGAGAGAGGAAAAGTACAAACCCAGGGGACAAGAACAGTGATGCCTGACTGAATTTCTACACAAAAAGAAGGCTAGCCAGACTTGTTATTTTTTTCTACCTCCTCCAATTTCATAGGAATACTTTTAATATGCCTTTGTCTTCCCAGGTTCTGAAAACAGCTTTTTCCCCCCATCCACCTTCATGAAATAACTGCATGTTTCTATAAGGCAGATTTTAGAAATCTCATTCTGAGATCAGGTATATCAAAATAAACACTATATATACATGTAAAGTTCAGTCATTATTTTATAATTGGAAAAATATATCCCATACTGATAGTTCTCATCCAGAAGGCAATATCTTACTTCTAAGCATTAATCCAGCAAACTATTGAAAAATATTTATTGATCCCTTATTGAGTTTAGCTTAATGCTGAGCTATTTGGGAGAACCAGAAGAAATAAAACTAGACAGTTCCTAGACTTATGAGTTTATGATCAGTTTGGATGGAGAAGACTTGGCTTGGCTGGACATCTTATGATAAGGGGTAACACATAATCACAGCTATTAAATACAGCCTGTACTAATTATTGTCACTACCTTACCTGTCCTCCTCCTTCTTCCATCCACTCAGATCCCATAGTCAGAGAGATGGGAGGAATCCTGAACTCCCCTCTTTTTCTGATCTCCCCTGTCTGATCAATTGTCAAGTCCTACAGTTTCCGTCCCTACATATCTCTGGAATGTGTCCACTTATCTCTGATCTCTGCTGCCATAACCCTGTTGAGGCCACATCTATCCTTACCTGGAATACTTCTATAGTTTGGCAAGTGGTCCCCTGACTTCCAGCCATGCCTTTTGCCAATCCATTTCACACAGTGAGCTGGAGTGATCTTTCTAAGTGGCAAATGTAATGATGTCTTCAAGTTTATACACATCTCTAGTCTTTACACTTGATTTCATCAGGCCAGTTTAAACCTTCCTGTTTGAAATCATCTGATCATTTGTCCTGGATCTTAAAACAGCCTGGGCTCCTTGTCATGGCTTTAAGCCACTTGCAACTCTGGTTCCAGCTTGACTCACAGACTTCTTTCTAACCACTGAACCAAAGGATGCACAAGCTGGGCCTCTTGACTCCCTCTCTGCCTCTCCCCTGCCTGCCAGCCCTGCCCTCAACCCTGGCCAGGCTCACTTGCTATCTCCATCTTTGACAATAGCCCGGCACCATTATCTGACACCACTTGAGTGCTCTCCCTTCAGCCATAACAATAATCAGTTTGTTGTGATTGTTTATTCTGGTATTTATCCTCATGTCTGTACTTCAGTAAGAGTAGGACTCAGTTTGATTTACTCATCATCTTGCCATCTGAGGCTAAATCAGTCCCTGGCTTTAAGTAAATGGCCAATAATTAACAGGTAAGTGAATAAATGTGAGTAAAGGCAAAGTTCTGTAAGGGAAGGGTAACTCTGATCTATAAACCAGCAGCAAAGGATTGAGTTTCATTTGAGAAAGCTACAGAGAGCATTCCATTCTGGAAAACCATATTAGGAAAGCATTAGGACAGAGATACCTGCATGGTCATTGAGAGACCCCCTGTTTGATAGAAATAGTCAGTAGAGGGATGCCTGGTGACTCAGTCGGGTAAGCGTTTGACTCTTGACTTCGGCTCAGGTCATGATTTCATGGTTTGTGAGTTTGAGCCCTGTTGGGACTCTGAGCTGACAGGGTGAAACCCACTTGGGATTCTGTCCTGCTCTCTTTCTGCCCCTTCTCTGCTTTCTGTCTCTCCTCCGCCCCCCCCAATAAATAAAAATCAATTTTAAAAAGAGAAAGAAACAGTCATTATATATGGAAATACTGGGAAACTGGGAAAATGATGTAGATTTTGGAGGAGGGGGGATAGATAAGAATATATGAGGTAGTAAACAGGGAACATTGAAAACATTTGACCCGGGATCTGGTACTTCTTGGGGAGAGAAGGAATAAAGCTTCGGTGAAGGGTGCAAAAGTTCTCTTTCTTTCCCCAACTCACACACTAGAGGGGCAAAAGACCTTCCTTCTATAATCTTTGAGTTAGAAGAGTAAGAGGAACTTTTTAAACCTATAATTGGCAGGCCAGATACCACAAAACATAAGCTCACAAGTCCTGGGGCTAAGTCTAGAGCAATACGCTTCTCTGGGTCAGCTGTATAATACTTAGGAAAGCTACTTAACCTCCTTAAGCCTCAGTTTTCTCCTCTGAAATGGGGATAAAAATAATTGAACCTACCTCATAAGGCTGTCACGAGGAAAAAGTAATGTAATTGAAGTAAAGTGCTTGACTCATAATAAACATTCAATGAAAGCCGCTATTATTTTCATGACATATCATACTTCTTTTTATTATTTTATGTTTGCAGTTTCCATTCTCAGGTAAAAAGGTTCAGCGTGAGTTATGTACCCTTGTTAAATTAGTTTTCTGATTGTGGTTTTTGATTAAATGTCATGTAAGATTCAAAGTAGAAATAAATAATCATGCAGACAAGATGTTATACCACAAAAGAACCACAGAACACAAATGAGGGGAATTTTACCATTTGTGTCACTGTCTAATTCACCTGAAGGACTGTGAGACTTTCAGAAGAACTTGATATTCTGTGAATTAGTAAGTGAGTTAACTCATTTGATCAAATATTCAAAGATGATAAGTCAACAAATGTTCTATATTCATTTATGACAAATGTGATTCACAAAGCACACAATAGCATCGATGATGGCAGGCACATATTCAGAGACTGTTTAGCCATCAAAGCAAAGCCACTTATGGGGCTGCATCAAGATGAATTAAGCGTGCTCTGGGATAAGCCATTGTGAGATTGGAGGATCTTTGGTGAGAAGGAGAAGTCTGGGAAAAGCAAGAGAAACATAGTTGACAGAAGGCATTGGATCCAACAAAGGTGTTGGATTTTTCTAGGTCAGAGTTCCCAAAGGAAAGTCACAAGCTCAGCCATTGGTCAATAAGCACCAGTGTAAGAAAGTCCAGGGATTATGTAGAGCAGAGACCATGACAACAATGTTTATGATAATTAGGCAGAATACTACCTTGTTGCGGGAGAGCAATTCATTCATGGCAGATTCCCAGATAGTGGTTGGGCACGTGAGGGGAGAAATTCAGTTACTTGGGGATAGATCTAGCCAGAAACAGATAGAGAAATAGGATGCGATCCAAGCTGATTGAAATCTGGGGCTACAGATTGAAAAGTCTTTTTATTACTATGCAGGACAAAAGCAAAGAGGAAGGCATAGGAATTAAATGTGACTTAGTGGAAGGACAGATCATATATTCCAATAGAACACCCTCATAGAATCTAAAACTCATCCTTACTCCATCGAGTCTTGCAAACATTTGGTAGCTCAACTACCAAGGGCCATGATTATGTGAGGAGTTGGCAACTTCAAAATCCTTAACTGATAAACTTTCCCTCCTTGTCAACATGGACTCAGATATTAGGGCCATGGACTTACAGTTCTATCCATTAGAAAGGTTTATTCTCCATGGTTATTATGTTTCTGATAGCATTATGTACATGCAGAATATTCAGAAAGGTTCCTAGATAGTTGATAATTGCTATGCACTTTCATAATTTATGCAGACATGCATAACTAGAGAAGTTCTTGGTCTCAATGGCTTAATGCAGCCCCGAAAATGAAAATAAAATGCTATTGAACACTTGAGAGAAGCTAATAGGTAAAGCACAATGGTTCAATATCAATAAAAATAAACTTTGATATGATCATTAGAAACTATCTTTAAAGGTATTCTGCCTTCATTAAAGGCCAAGACAATGGACTAAAAGACAATTTTTAATGTATTTTTTTCTTTAACTCAACTTTTCTTAGATGATAATGTTCTAATTAAGATCACACTTCTTTAGCTACTTAAATATATAGGTTTGTAAAACAGAAGAAAAAAATACTCAAAGAAAATTATTTAAGTGCCATGTTCTTTGGGCCAAATGTGTCCTTGTACATCTGTGGGAAGAATTTTTTCTCTACTAACCAGAGACCCCATGTCCCAGAAGACAGAATGGGCAGCTGAAAAATATTTTCAGTTGTTTTAAAAAATAAACACAGTTTCAAACTCATTTTTTAAACTGCTTTCAATGATCTCCACTCTCCAAATAGAGAATTTGAGACCGGCTGATCGAAAGGAAAAAGGGGATTATGAAAGCCTTGCACAACATGTCTTGGTTGGCACATCCACAGTAGAATGCATAAGCTTTCCTGCCACGATGGTTAAGTTAACACTTAATTAGTATGTGTACCAAATAAAGCGTGCTTCTGGGCAGCACATTCTTAAAAAATTTCCCCCCACAAATAAATAGCCTGGTTTCTGCCCAAAATATTCGAGGAAAAGGCTGTGCTTGCCTGGGGCAGAGGCCAGATGCCTTGACTTCCAGCTTCCTTCCATCAAAGCCGTGCAGTTTGGAAATTAAAATCTACAGCAATAATGAAACATATTAAAATGCATGCAAAGTCTTGAGGGCTTATAATATGCTAAAAACCGGCAATGCATGTTTACATCCATATATCAACTTGGATGTGCTGAAAAGATTTAAAGTGTAAAATATGCAAATATGTGTCATATTGTCACACTTGGTCTCTCTAATGGAACTCCCTTTCATCTCAAGTCGTCTTAATTTCATGAATATTACATGGCCCTCACACCTTTTACTCCTGCTGTTGCTAGGCTGAGAAGATTATGAAAATATGTTAATAGTAACTTTCATCAAATAAAAGTTGCAATATTCCAAATAAAGCATTTTTCCCCTCCTCTTAAAATACAAATGGTGAAGGGTTTCATGCTATTTTGTTTCCCTGTGGGAGACTAGATAACTATAGGCCAATTAAATTAATGAGAAAAGACCATGCAAATGGCAATATTTGTGCCTAATCCTGGCTGGCTGCACATATAGACAGGTATATGGTAGTTTTTAAAATATTCTTGAGGAATGAAAATAGTCCCAGATCTGGAATACTGAGAGTATATAGAAACGAGTTTTAAATTAGGCTGTCCTATACAACAGCCCAGGCTTTTATATTTAACTGTCAAAACACTATAGAAAGTAAAAGGAAGTAGGGAAGTTTGAGGTATCGGTCCTCATTTGTGAAGGTAAAGAACAAAATAATATTGGCATCTCAGATAAGGAAAGAAAGGAAGAAAGAAAGGAAGAAAGAAAGAAAGAAAGAAAGAAAGAAAGAAAGAAAGAAAGAAAGAAAGAAAGAAAGAAAGAAAGAAAGAAAAGGTTATGTTCTGTTCATCTCGGACACATTGTCCTGAAACTTTCAGAATGACAGCCTTATTTCTTTATTCTGACATCTACTGAAAGGCTCATTTTAACTCACCTTATCGACAACTTGAATGCATGGCGGATGGCCAAAAGAATGAGAAGCATCCTTTTTTGGACCTAATTCTCACCAATGCGGGAGAGCTGGTGGCTGTGTAGAAATTGTAAGAAACTTGAGTGCTCCCTTGAACTCCGTAACAGGGACTCGGGGAGGAGGATGGGCCCAATACTGTGCGGTTTAATTAGAGCTTTATTTTAGACGAGTACCGGAATAAATAAATTTGAAGAAAAGATTGTAACCCATGAACAGATATTCTATACATGATAAAAGGATAGGAAACTATGCAAGTAATGTTCTGACAAGATCTTTGCCGACAACTGAAACAAGACAGTTAAATAAGGAGCCAGTTCTGTGCCTCTAGAAGGGCCCAGGAAGCCTTCATATGGGCTGTAATTCTTTCTTTCTCTTTCTTTCTTTCTTTCTTTCTTTCTTTCTTTCTTTCTTTCTTTCTTTCTGCTTTCTTGTTCTTTCTTACAGAGCACGCATGCATATTAGCACATACATACACACATGCGCGCATGCATATACACAGGCAGGGGAGCGGAAGAGGGAGAGAGAGAGAGAGAGACAGTCTTAAGCAGGCTCCATGCTCTCAGCACAGAGCCTGTCACAGTGCTCAATTTTACGATAGTGATATCATGACCTGAGCCAAAATCAAGAGTCCATCGCTTATCAGACTCAGAGCAACCCAGGCATGCCATGGGTTCTGACTCTTAAAAGACTTTACATAGATGATGGAAGGAAGGGCATTCCATCAAGAGGGATAAAAAGCCTGCATATGGGAGGCTCAAGTTGAGAAGGCAGTGTGTAGTGTGCTGGGGTTCCAAGATGCTGGGGTGGGAGGGAGGAGCTGGAAGGATAGGGGAAACTGTTTCAAAAGACGATTACCAGGAGAATCAGGTATGGCTGACGACAGTTGGTGGAATGCTGACCACGGATGACAAAGAGAAGATAGACCTCCTTAGCCGTTGTTTCTGAATTGTTGCTGCTGTTAACTGCTGTTTTTGTTTGTTTTCTTTTGTATTGTTGCTGTTCCCTAAAAGAAGAGTTTTCAGATTAGAATTGTTAGACAAAAAAGAAAAGAAGAAAACACAGCCTTTCCTATGTGAAGCCAGGGGAAATAAGCACATATGTACTTTCATTTGGTTTTACTTTATCTGAGAGTCTTCCTTTTCTTAAGTAATACATAATCTTAGTGAAAAGCATGGAAATTTCCCTAATTTGGAGAGAGAGAATCAGTCTATCTGTCTCCACCACTCAGAGGCAACTAATCTCTGTATCATGCAAAAATTAGATTCACTCTTTAAACAGCTTTATATGTTACATTTTAGAGCTAAATATCATCTCATGAATAGTTCCCTACATCATTAATAATACTTAGTAAATCTCAATCAATTGCTACATAATGTGTCATATTATATGTTTTTTCATCAGTATTGGATATTTAGTTCTAAAATTTTGTCAAACAAACAATATAAATGAAATACAAAATATTATTTATACACCTTTGCCCGTATTTAAATATAGTTCTAGATAAATCCCTTTTAAGGGAATCAACACAGCTTACAAACAGCCATGTTACCAAATTGAAAGAAATATAATACAAAGAAGATGAGATAAATTGTCCTCTAAAATACAGTATTTCCTCTTTGATTGCTTCGGTTTCTTTATTGGCTGAAATGCATCAAGTGAATTTTAACACAGAACATGGGTAAGAGTTCCCAGACCGGTTCTGGTGAACTCGGCTATTTAAAGCAAACTGCTTTTGGAAAATAATGAAATGGACTGGAAAAAATTTAAATGACATCAAAACTCATCGAGGAGGGTGTCTAGGATGCAGTTAAAAATAACACATCATTCAAAAGAACAAAGTCATATGAGTAAAGAGTAAAAAACTACAGATGGCAGAGAGATACCTACTCACACTACAGACACTGGGAAGGTCTAGCCTAGATCACAAAATGGCCGTGTTTAAAGAAGTACCAGCAGGCTGACAGACAATGCCTTGAAGACAAAGGAAAGCATAGAAGGGAAGATTTTAAGAAAATAAAAAAGTACTAGAAATACACAGGAAAATAAAGCAAATTAAAAACTCAGTGGACATCTTTACTCAGTGGAATTCTCTAATTGAGAACTAGTATGATAAAATATAGATAAGAAGATATTGTTCTTACCAAAGCCAGGGGGAAAACAAACTTAAAATTCAGAGACAGAATGCAGTTTTAGGGATTGAAATGAGAACAGTGGACACAGGACTACAGAGAGGTAACATGCAGAAAGATAATGGCTGACAATTCTTCAGACCCCATGATAAACCATTCCACAGATTCAGCCCCAAGCAAGGTAAATTAAGTAGAAATTCATCCCTGGAGACATCATAGAGAAATTGTTGAAAATGAAAGTCAGAGGAAACCAACGCCACCTAGAAAATAAAACACAGATTTCTTTTAAAGAATGACAGACTGACCACTGTTTTCAAAAATGCAACAATTGAAGCTGAAAAAACCCCAAACAAAACAAAAATAAAAACACTGAAAACCAAAAATCCAAAAAACCATGGGGTGATATCTTCAAAATATCAAAAGGATTTAACTACACAGTAATTCTATATGTAAGGAAAATATCTGTAATGATAAAAATGAAAGTCAGGGCGATTTAAAACAAAAGCTGAGAGAATTAATCACTAGAGATCCTTGTTAAAGGACTATTAATAGTATAACTTCCAGATGGAGAGAATGTGATTATTGATAAAAATTTCAATCATATTCTACCTGTGGTGCAAAAACAAATGAAAGCAGTATACATATGGACAAATGTGAATAGACACCGACTTCATAAAACAGTAATAATCTCTAGGGTACATTTTTTCACTAGAATCAAAATGTCTGGCATAATGCCATAGGACATAAATATCATGGGTGTAAATACGGTTAATGATAATCCAAGAAAATATAAAATTTTATTAATTTTACTTTGGTTAGTTACGTATGTTGCTATTTTTTTCTAGACTTAGTCATAAAAGAATGAGAGTGTGTGAATAAAGGTAGAATAGATAAAAATCACAAATTAGAATAAAAGATGTAGGTGTGTATTGTATTAAATTTAATGAAAATTATGATACAAGACGATCATGTCAATGCCAAAATAAAAAAGCAAATGCTATTTATAAGACATACGTATAAAGTATAAGAAACAGAAAGGTTGAGATTCAAATATTACACGTCAGACAAAATAGATTTTATAGAATAAAACACATTGGCACTTGAGATAATTACTTTATGATAATAGGAGCTTCAAAAATTTTTTTTAACATTTATTTATTTTTGAGAGACAGAGCATGAGCAGGAGAGGGCAGAGAGACAGGGAGACAGAATTTGAAGCAGGCTCGAGGCTGTCAGCCCAAACCCAGAGGCGGGACTTGAACTCAGGAGCCGGGAGATCATGACCTGATCAGAAGTCGGACGCCCAACGGACTGAGCCACCCAGGTGCCAGAATAGGAGCTTCAAATGACCAAGTATAAACACTTAATATGTATACCATTAAAAATATAACCTCAATTTATAGACCAAAGTTTACTAACTTACAAAAATAGAAAAATTTAAGTCCTTGTGAAATATGTACCTCAGTAATTGATAAAGGAAGTCACAAAATTGATAAGAAAATAAAATTGATCTAATGAACATATGTAGAACATTATCCAACTAATTCAAAGCAGACATTTTTTCCTAAAGACACAAAGTACATTTACAAAAATTGTCCAGAGAATTTATCATAAAATAAGCTTTAACATATTTCGAGGCATTCACATCATGGAAATTGTCTTCTCTAAACTCCTATGTAACAGAGAAAGAGAGAAATATGTTTGGGAATGAAGAAACATTTGTCAATAGCCCATAGATTGAAGAAATGGAATTAAAATTTAGGAAATATTTTAAGTTAAATGATAATGACAATGCTATTATTCAAAATTGGGGACCACAGCTAATGCAGTCCTCAGTTTAACATTTACATATGTCAGTGTGTGTATATACATATATGTGTGCATGTGTATTTGAAAATATATATATACTTTATATAGATATACATGCTTTAGAAAAATAAAGACTGAAAAATTAAAGAGCTTTCCAGTTTCTAGGAATCTAAAAAAATAACAGCAAAAATAGCCTAAAGATTTTATGAAAGAGGTAATAACAAAATCATAGTTATAGATTACAAAATAAAAAAATAAAAATTTTATATAGGAAACAAACACACACACAATACATGGGCTCAATAATGCTACCAGTTAGTTCTTTGAAAAAATCTGATTAAATTGATAAGCTTCTGGCAGGTTTATTCAAGATCCTGACCCCCCCTCCAAAAAAAATGATAGAGAGAGAGAGAGAGAAGAGAGCTAGTGGACAAGAGAGAGATGGTACAGATAAAGCAATAAAAGCATAAAAAAGTCCATCACTATAGATGTTTAGACTTTATTTCATTTGCCAAAACAAGTTGCACACCATTATTAATACTGATGTTGTGGGGAAATACAATTGTCTCCCTGAGGAGGAAAAACACATATTTGTTAAGTATGATACAATCTACCACATGTCATAAAATTATATATTTTTTTAATTTGTAAAGACCAGCTTTGCTTCTCTCCTGTACAAGCAAGCTCCCTCCCTACAACCTATGTTTAAAGAAAAAGAGGCAAAGAGATCATTTAGTGTTTCTCTTCCCTGAGTCAGGCCTTAGAGCCACTACTTATTTTCCTCCTGGTTATAAGCGGATAATATATGCATTTCTAAAAATGAATAGCCTTGGGTGACTTGAAAATGTCCCCATCCATGCTTGTGTTTGACCTCTACATTTATGATCTAAATCCAGGAGCGTTGCCATACAAGAGTAGATGAACTCAGTTCCAGTTACAACCGTGACTGCTAGGGAGGAGCCAAAGATTACTGTGGCCCCGCCTGTCTGCGTCTTCAGCGTTTAGAGCCAGTATCAAAAAGTAAACATGGACGACTCTTTACCTTAACCAAAGTACTTGCTGAACCAACTAACCCCCCCACACCTTGTTGATTAAACAGAGATGGTCAGAGAGGGAATGACAGACCTTTCACTTATAATCGTGCACTTTCTCAACGTGTTGTTTTAATTATCTATTCTAAAGCTCATTTATTTTTAACCACTTAGATTTATTATGAATGAAGTAGCAAAGCATTTAAGGTCATGCAACCCCTGATTACAACTGCAATAAATCAATGCATATTCATTTTAATGAGATACATAATTTCTTGGTGGGTTTTTTTCCTTTTTTTTTTTTCTTTTTCTTTCCCCCTTCCCCCACTCCCCCCCCCTTTTTTTTTGGTGAAGGTTTATCTCAGTTTTTAAAAACCAGAGTTTAGTAATTGGTCAGAAGATTTTTTTCTATGTCTCTTGACCCTGCTTCTTCTAATTTCTGCATGCAGTAAAGTGAGAGTCATTCTAAGACACCAGAACAGACAGATTCATAGTGAACACCCAGAATTAAAAATGCACCCAGAAAAGGCAGGTCATAGGTTTTCAGGTTAATTTTTCTTCTGTAGAATCCATCGCTACAGTGTGCATTCAAGAGTGTTGTACCAAGTCAAGAGATTTGCCACTGATGATGGACAAAAAGCAAATAGCTATCTGATCACTTAAGCAAGAAGAGCCACTACCAGCAAAATTAATCATGAGTTTTGTTTGAGATATACCAAACAACGTGTAGGAAGTTTTCCCTCCACTATATTGATTTATCTGAAAAATTCATTTGGCTGTTTGTTGACACAGGCAATGTGAAAGAAAAAAGATAAATCATTATACTTATGATAGCTTGAAAGTTTTACCATCTTCAGAATACCAGATAGACAACTGGATGAGTGCATTAAAGCAAAACATATGGGTGGGCTTCTGATTCTTTTTTTTTATCACACTGCAACTGCAAGCGATTCCAAGGAAAATTTGAACAAATAAGTATATGTCAATACATACAATTAGTTCCTTGAAGAAAGGTTAAATTGTCTCAATATTTCTGACCACCACATCACATGAAAAAAATACATCAGGATAAACTGAGCTGGAAAAAAGTTATACAAACAGAATAAAGATCCAGAATAGGCAATGTCATTCACACCAAAAATTAGGATATGGGGGTGAGTTTTACCTACTAATGGCTAAAATTTTTTAAAGATCAAAAGCAGGCAAAGACTAACATGGTCAAAGCAAAATTATGAAAACATAGAGCTATGTTTTCTTTTACTCCATTCTAGAATGATACAAATGAGAGCACTTTAAAAACATAAAATTATTTAATTGGAGGCAAGCACAACTTTACCTAGTGACTAGTACACCTATCACTTTAATAGTAAGGGGTATCCATCAATCAGCACCGATCTGAGAAATGATGTACTTAGCACTGTGTTACATGGTGGCGTGGGTGTTTGTTCACAGGTTACAATAGATTGGTGGAGCCAAACTAAAAAAAATTTAAAAAATAAACATGGTGAAAGAATTTTAAATGAATGTCAATTCTCCTGACATTATTTTATTAGAGCCAAAGTGATTCTAAAGAAGCTTCTTCAAATAGCTAAAATGAGCCTCATTAAAGGATACCCCCAGAGAAGTGGCAAGTGGAGCTGGTAAGAAGACAGAGGAAGAAAAAGAGTATTCCAAGGAGGGAGAGAATGGGCAAGGTTGAGGAGTCAGGAAAACCCAAGACAGCAGGAAGCACAATGAAGGCAGCCTAATTTGTAACCGTAAATATCTGCTGAAGACATTCAGAGTGAGCAAAAGAAAGGCGGTTAGCAGGGCATCCCATGGAATCTAACAGGAAGTCCTTGTATTTAATATATGGTAAATACCTAATAGATTACTAAAAGGAGTAGAATTTTTATAGGGCATTGGTAAATTAGTGTGTTCAAATGGTTCCTTCATGACTCTGTCAGAATCCTGAACTAGGTTGATTTTGATATTAAATTTAAGGTTAAATTATATTTGAGCAGCTTTTATATTATGCTATCAATTGAGAGAATGTAATTAGCTAGTCACCCAAGGTTTTCCTTGATTGGACTGTTTAAATATCTTAGAAGTACTCACTTTAAATTGGTGATTATTATTTCATTATATGCTAATAAGTAAATATATGTATGTAATATATTCCAGAAAAAACAAAGTAATCTCCTTGCAGACATTACCCTATGTTGAGGTTGGTAATTAACCATTCTGACTGTCCAAATCTCAAAAAAGTCAGGAATATTTTCTTATTTGTTATTTTAACACAAGATTTGTTTTTGAGTTAATAGTCATAATTGATATCTTTGCTCAGATATTCCATCCCAACATATTGATCCCACAGATATTAACACATAGGTTCATAGTAACTCTTTTGTAAAAAATTTCATTGCTTCATTTCATAATCATGTTAAATAGGAAAGAACACAAATGCGCATAATTAGGAAAATGGTTGAAAAATTACTGGTGTATTAATACAATTGAATACTACTCCCTAATATAAAAAAACCCAACTATAACATGCACACGAAACATTATTCTTAAAGAAGTGGGACATAAAAGAGATAATAACATATGGTTCTACTTATAAGATATTCTAGAATAGACAGAACTAACCTACAGTGATAGAAATCAGGTCAGTGGCTCCTTCTGTAGTGATGGGATTGGCTGGGAAGGAGCGTAAGAGAACATTCTGGAGTGTTAGAAATGGTCTGTGTCTTGATTTGCATTTGTCAGTGCATTAAGATAGTTTACTGAATGGAAATTTCACCCTAGTAAAAATTAACATCCATGGTTGTTTTTTTATGTGTACCTGGCTCACATTGGGACCTATGCTGGACTAGCTATTAGAAGGTTTGCCATTTTATCTTCTCTTCACCCCCCAGTTAATAAATGGCTTGAAAGAGTTTCTCCTTTTATTTTATAGAATGCGTATTTTTTTAATGTTAGAAGATATTTTGGAAAATTGTTGTGGGCTTCTCTATATAAAAGAATATTAAATTTTATTAGATGTATCTTATAAATTTCTGCATAAAATATTAATGGGATTTGTTCTAAAACATAATATTAGTATTTTGATTAAAAAATGAGTTCTAAACAATGAAACTTCCTGACCAAACTTGACCTTTTCCAATGTACTCAAATTTGTCTTAATTATTAAATAAAACTTGACATGTCTTTTCTCTACTTCTTCCTCCTCACCACATGATACTGTACAGCTCTGAGCTAAAATCACCCGTAATTATAAGCACCATTCCTCTTTTTTCTTTAAATGTTTATTTTTTTTATTTTTGAGAAAGAGAGAGGGAAAGAATGTGAGGGGGGTGGCAGAAAGAGAGAGAGAGAGAGAGAGAGAGAGAGAGAGAGAGAGAGAACCTCAAGCAGGCTCTGCACTAAAGGCACAGCTAGAACTCAGGAACCAGGAGATCATGACCTGAGCTGAAATCAAGAGTCCCACACTTGACCCACCCAGGCTCTCCTACAGTTCCCCCTTTTTAACATCTCAACTACTTCAATGCTTTTGTCTATTCTTCCCTTGAATTTCTATGAGTTCAGCCCAGAAGACATAACTCTACCATCTTACACTCAGGTTGCTACAGTTGGGAAATGAGTCCTGATAGTACTTTTTAAGTTTAATAAATTTGAGGTGTTCAAAATATACTCTGTGAAAGATTTCTCACTCATTTAAGTGGTTCTGATTATAGTGAGAGTTAACTTGAACGGCTTTTACTGCGCTCTCTAGAAGTCCAGTGAGAACAATGCCTGGAAATTAGGACAACAAGCTTCTTTTTCCAGGTACATCACATGTTCCCTGCCCAGCAGTTAATTTCATTCCTGGAACATGATTTACTCATATACAGAGAAATGGTTGTATTAAAATAAAGCTATGTCCCTTCCAGCCCTAATTCTAAGAGTGAGCTTATGTTTAGAGGTTAAAGTAAGATAAAGCAATCTAACCTTAAGACTTCCAAATGTGGGTGCTGTATATACATACTTTATGATTAAAGGCAAAACATGCATTGAAAAATGTTTAATGAATTGGATTTTTCTCTAGGGACTGTGTCACTGTCCTATATAGAGCTTGTTGATCAACTATAAGAGTCTAAAAGTAGACACTAATATTTCTTTTTTCAAGGAATCTTGAAAATAACTTCAAATACCATTTATCAAAGCTAGTAAAAGCACAAAACCTTAAACAAATATTTTTTAAGATTTTATTTATTTTTTAATATTTATTTTCGAGAGAGAGAAAGAGAGAGAGATACAGAGACAGAGCACGAGCAGGGGAGGGACAGAGAGAGAGGGAGACACAGAATCTGAAGCAGGCTCTAGGCTCTGAGCTGTCAGCACAGAGCCTGATGCTGGGCTCAAACTCACAAATTGCAAGATCATAACCTGAGCCAAGGTTGGACGCTTAATTGACTGAGCCACCCAGGCGCCCCTTAAGATTTTATTTTTAATCAATGTCTATACTTAACTTGGGGCTTGACCTTATAACCCTGAGATCAAGAGTTGTACACTCTACCAACTGAGCCAACAGGCACCCTCTGACAAATATTTTTAATTATCCATAAAGCAATATGTGAAATTAACACTGAGAAAGAGGAAGAATAAAAGTGAATTGTTATTCATGATGTAGAGAAAGAAATTGAAAATAACAAATAAAAAAACAACAATTCTCATTGTTTTCTCTTGAACTAGTTTCACTTATATCTTTGTTTCAAGATCTGTTGCTGGAGAACACCGATCAGAATATTTGGTTTGTGTTCTCCAGATTCAGATCTTAAAACAAAGATTTAAATGAAAGTAGTTTATTTTGGAGGTGACCTCAGGAGGGGACACAGAGCAGAGGAAGAAGGAAATCAATCACACCGTGTGCAACTGAACCACTTATTACTGTGGCAAATGGTGTCACATCTCGCTGGTGGATTCTGGGAACCGGTGCAGAACACACTTCTAAGTTATTCCAGGTGCAAAGAGCAGCATATGCACACGTCTACTTTTATCAGTCATTGTTCCAGGCTGATACCCGCATATTCATTCTGGAGTGGTCCCAGCTTGCCCTGTGCAAGTGGGGGCAACGATCTTCTTGGATCGGGTGAGATTTCAAGCACATGGACTCATGAAAAGGTGTGAGTTGATTTTTCAGTGAAGAGTGTAAATCTTGTCATAGGCTAACTTTGAGTTATCTCAATTCCCTAGTTACTGGGAAGCCCCAACCCCAGTATGCTAGATGGAATCAACTTCAATTTTCTCCTCACAGTTGAAAAGATATTGGTCAAAAATCTAATTCTTTTTTTTTTTTTTTTATGGAATTATATGCCTGGATACTTGGATACTGTCTGAGCCAGAACTATAATCCAGATTTCCTCACTCCTGGGCTAGAACTTTTACATTTTACACCATAAAAACCAGTGGTTCTCAAAGTGTGATATCTAAAGGAGTAGCATCAGCATCACCTGGAAACATTTTAGAAAGTCCCTGGGTCCCATTGTAGACACATCAAATCAAGAATTTTAAAAAAAAATTTTTAATGTTTATTTATTTTTGAGAGACAGAGAGACAAATCATGAGCAAGGGAAGGGCAGAGAGAAAAGGAGACACAGAATCTGAAATGGGCTCCAGGCTCTGAGCTGTCAGCACAGAGCCCAACGTGGGGCTCGAACTAATGAACCGCAAGATCATGACCTGAGCTGAAGAAGGCTGCTTAACTGACTGAGCCACCCAGGTGCCCCAAATCAAGGATTCCATGACTCAGTCCCAGCTGTGTGTTTTTACAAGGTGTCACAGTCACTCTCATGTGTGTCAAGTTTTTAGAACCATTGGTACCTGTTATTAAGATTCTTCCTACGCATAAATAGGAAATAACATTTCCCCCACTCTTCATCCCAAAAACCATGCTAGGTAAGTTTAAAAAGTGCATCATAGGCTGGGGGTGCCTGGGTGGTTCAGTCGGTTAAGTGTCCGCCTCTTTATTTCGGCTTGGGTCATGATGTCACAGGTCATGTGTTTGGGCCTTGTGTTGGGCTCTGTGTTGACAGCAGAGAGCCTGCTTGGTATTCTCTCTCTCTCTCTCTCTCTCTCTCTCTCTCTCTCTCTCTCTCTCTCCCTGCCCCTCCCTCCTCTGCTCATGCTCTCTCTCACTCTGTCAAAATAAATAAATAAAACCTTTAAAAAAAAGTGTATCATATGATAACTTTTTTTCCTGGCTTTTTAAAATATATATGTAATAAAAATATATTTTATCCAAGTATTTTCATTTGTAGACTAACATTAAAATATTTCTCATGTAGGGGTGCCAAAGTGGCTCAGTCAATTGAGTGTACAGCTCTTGACTTTAGGTTAGATCCTGATCTCACGGTTCATGGGTTCAAGCCCCACGACTGGATCTGCACTGTCTGTGCAGACACTGCTTGGAAATCTCTCTCTCTCTCTCTCTCTCTCTCTCTCTCTCTCTCTGCTCCTCCCCCACTCGCATGCATTCACTCTCTTTCTCTGTCAAAATAAATGAATAAACTTAAAAAAATACTTCCCATGTAAAACAATCTACTTTGGAAGCAACTTAGTTAACTAGATCAAATGATAGGAAAACTGTGTTCAAATTTGTGTGACTTTTTGGAAGCAATTTTTATTCTTAGACCTAATTTTACTTAACTAACAAAGAGTCTTGAACCAGATGATCTTTTTTTTAAATTTTTTTTTATGTCTTTTATTTATTTTTGAGAGACAGAAAGAGACAGCGCGAGCAGGGGAGGGTCAGAGAAAGAGGGAGACACAGAATCTGAAGCAGGCTCCAGGCTCTGAGCCAGCTGTCAGCACAGAGCTCGACATGGGTCTCAAACCCACGAACTGTGAGATCATGACCTGAGCCGAAGCCGGCCGCTTAACCGACTGAGCCACCCAGGCGCCCCCAGATGATCTTTAAAATCTGTCTATGTCCATAATGTTCTCCTTTAAGAGCTAGTTGTAATTGAAGGATAATTCTAGCAGAGTGGTGAAGCGGTCCTGTGTAGATAGAGCCCTCTGTAATTCTGGGTCCATTGCTGGACAATTGTTTTAGGGAAAAGAAAAATAATAGAAACTGATATCATCTGGGGTTTGACTGACAGAAAATTTCTTCCTTTATGCAAAAGTCTTTAATCAAAGCTGATTTATTACATTGTCTTGCTGATCCACAGGTCTGAAAAAGCACAATCCATGATCCTGGCAATCCCCAGGACTCTTCAAGACTGAGCCATCCACTCAGGGCCAGGGTGTCCTGGTAGACCAGCGTTAAGCATCAGTCAGCTGCGAAGAGAGAGGCTTCTCTTGATTCGTGGCTGACTCTGCACTGCCTGCCTTGGCAACTCCTTTTCTGGCCTATCAGAGCTTAGCTTTACAGAGCTGTTTCTAATGTGTAACTAGCATTTTCCCTGATGCATCTTTAGTACGTTACACCATGTTCTCTTCTTAATAGTGTGAGTCACCCGCACCAGCTTAAGGAGGTGTCTTGCTTGTAAATAAGCCACAATCAGCGGAGTTTCCAATTGATGCACTGCAGCTCATTCCTCCCCCACCGTGAAGAAAGTAACTTTGAAGAGGACAGAATCACTCTTCTTCCCTCACAGTGTCATCACTGCAGAGCTGCAGGGTAAGCGAGCGGTCACTTCGGAGGCTTTGCGCTAGCAATCAGACTCATCTGGTGATTCATATGATTCATTTTAAAGTGTCATCAGGACACTGAGACATTAGAGTGCACAAGCACACAAAAAGAGAGTATGCGTCATGGCAACCTGTAAATGTAGCTAATTCTCTATTTTGATGCTATTGAAAAAAATGTCTCTAAACTAATCATTAAATGTTCTCTAGTCAATAAGTGCCTGGCAGATTTAAAAAATGTAATAAATTCTGTTTTAATAAGTGATCAAAATGGTCAAAACCTGAATCAGCTGAATCCTACTGAATGTCAGAGATTCTTCAGAGAGTAAAGTCAGGGCTCAATGGTAGAAGGATCAGGAAGGGTGGAAATTCTCTATCTCAGGTGGCAGGGACACATCAGGCCACTCATATCTCCTCTGACATATTTGAAGAGTCATGTGTACCAGTGGAGATGACAGGCAAAACATTTAATTTTATTTTTATTGCTAAATCTGGCAATGCTAATATGAGCTAAAGTCTTTTTACCTAAACAGAAAGAAGAGAAATGAAGGAAGAAACCAATCACATCTTAACCAGAATAAATAATTTACAGAGAAACATGCACTTTACAGAAAAGTTTTCAAGTTATTTATCCCCTCTCCATAGAAGGTAAGCATTACCTCCATTTGACAGATGAAGAAACAGAGAGATTAAATGTTTTTACATAAGCTCATGAGCAACAGCAAAAGCACTGGTGCTCAAGGCTTCTGAAGCTAAGAGGGAGTAGTCCACTCCACCATGGTTCTAAAATCAATTTGGATGGTTCTTATTTGCCCGGATCCAGTGTTTTCTCTACCCAAAAAAAATAAGACCTGTAGTTTCCATGGAAAGCCATCCTCATCTCATTTTGGTACTAGAAGTTTAGATGGAATTTACTCAACTGCCAACTCCACTGGTTTAATAATGTATCAGAACAGTCCATCACAATGGCCCTGATGAAAGGTGCAAAGGGGAGCTCATGATCTAAGCGGCTTCAAACAGAGCACCTTCACCATTTTTTTCTGAACTAGAAACAAGGATGTACATAGTCCTGGGAACTATCAAAAGCCATGTTGAAACAATAAAGAGAAAGCCTTCAGAAAATGAAAGAAGACAAAAGAATTAGAGATGAGAAACGTAAAGAGAGAGGCCAAGTACTGTTCTCCATTGGTCTTGGACAGGTTTGCCTTAGCTGTTGCTGGACACAGCTTACATTAAGTACATTATTTTTGCTATGGGCCTTATTTAAATGTAACTTGCAATTCTTTCTGTTTACTTTCTTTGTTTTCCATCTATGTGATGGTGATCTCTGAACACCTGGATACAAAAATCTAAAAGAAGCATGGAAAATGGTCTTGCTTATAGAACAAAGAAATGTAGGTTTCATTTTTATAGAAGGAAAGCTTGAGGGAGGCCAACTCATTGACAATTCAAGTTGACCTTACCATCTAGCACAATTCCTGTTTTAAAGTCTTTCTCCAGATTACAGCTTCTTCCTCTTCAAGGATTGTTTCCTAGTTGATGCCAGTTTCAATGACCTCTGGGTCACACAGCCCCTATTACTGTCTGACCTAGTATGGGAGAAACTGACTTAAAGGCAAACCGAAGACATTTCAGTCAGACACAGGAGGTTGCTGCTGTTCGTGAAAATAACTAAATATGCAGCAATATTTCTGGGTAGTTTCAGTCAATGCTCCTCTTATTTGACTAGATAAATGCTAGGGCCAAATCCAAAAATTAGGCTAATGCTGAAAGTAAGATGGTATATACATACGAATGCACTGTGTTGGTGTCCTATTTCTGTTATGAAAGTAAATGGATTCAATAAATTGAAGACTTTATCCTGAATTACAATGCTTAGATAAAAGATGCATTTGGATATTAAGTGATCACATCTCTCTCTAAACCCTTTATCGTTGTCATTTGACACTTATTTGTATTATATTTTCTCTTGTAGGCTGTAGGACTTGCATGATTTAAATTTGCAAAGTTCACCAGTTGGGAGTTTTTAACTTCTCTTACATCCTCCCTAGTGCTTACTAGAGATTTATGCCCAGTAAAGAGGGATCAAAGCATTAACGTTTGTGTTTAAACACTTGAGTGTAAATTGTTTTCTTAGTACTTGTGAGTTCTTACCTTGTTTATTCTGTTCTACCATCTATGAAATGGGGATAACAGTGACTGTTTCTCAAACTGAATAACTGAGGATCTCCTAGAATAATACATGTGAACTTGAATGCAAAACTACCCATTGGCTATCGCATGCTCTTCCAGTTTCTCAGATTCTAGTTTTGTTCATTATTTTTGAACTATTTTACACCTTGGTGTAAACTGTAAGCAACGCATGGGTAAACCATCTTTTCCAGTGAGGTTTCCATTGACTTCCTTCCCTACTGTGGAAAACAGTTTTACAACAATGTGCTTTTTCTTTAAACAGTCTAGAACATCTGCCCTGTTCTTTCATTTGAGAAATATCAAATCTTGAACATATGTTGAATTTTTATATCTATAAGAAAGTCATGATCTTATGGTTTTCTGAAAATTATCTGTTAGCGGTTTCAGGGATTTTTTCCCCTGAGGTGCCTGATATATTTACCTACCCGAGCCAGGTACCCTCGCTCACCACCGTAGAGCATCTTGGGGGTGGTTTGGGCCCAGACACATCTTTTCGTAGTTCCTAGCACTGACTCCAAAGAGGTAACAGAATTTTAATGACTCTCTAATTCTCAAATGTTAATTCTACTCTCTACTAATTTTGTGTTTTGCTATTTTTTTCCCCAGCCAATAATTTATTCCCCATTGCTGGCAACAATGTTTGGGAATTTAGTTTTATAATCTGATTATTTGATGATCTCTGTAAAAAGATTAATTGTTTCTAGAAATAGATTCTGGGTTGTGTGAGAAACAACAGAGAGTATGGTTTGTTAACTTTTTGGTTAGGAGTTGAATTTCTTGATCTGACCATTTGGTTATTTTTAGTCTCTGTTAGATGAGAGAAGACAGAAAATTTAGTTTGCAAACTTTTCTTTATGTTTGGAGTTACAATCAACTATAATTTTTCCACTGGGAAGGATATCTGTTCCATCATAGACAAACTAGTAAGGTTTTGTGGTTCTTTATTTACTCTTGATCCTTGGCTGAAATTTAAAATTGAAGCTCTTTCTATTTTTTGTCTGTGTCTTTGTGTCTATAACTCAGGTGTTTATCTTCAATTGTATAAATGCATAATGTTTTTCTACCTCTAGATGATAATTGATAAATTAGACTATAAAGCTTCTTAAAGGAACTTGTTCTGGTTGGTTTGTAGAGACAAATAAGCACTTATATGCACTGAATATTTCTAAAATTTCCAGAAAATAAGGAAATTGAACTTTAATACTTTAAATGGGCAAAAA